>OY735208.1:65494267-65529267 GCA_963457665.1 Thysanoteuthis rhombus
TGAGTCTCTATTTTATGTCTACATACGTAGGTTTCCTGCTATTTTTTTCCTGGTTTCTAGAACATTTTTGAAGAAAATTAAATAAATGCTCTCTCCTATTGCTCATCTTTATCTACATGTACATATATTTTCTTAGAAAGAGACTTTGCATCGGCTAATATTCACTTGTCAAGTCTCACACACAGATGCTTGGCCAGGTGCTTTTAGACAAGATCTTTACTTTTTATATTTCCTAGTCACTATACCTGTCGCAATTTCTCAATTTTTTTTCCACTCACTTTCTCCCTTATATATATATATATATATATATATATATATATATATATATATATATATATATATATATATATATATATATATATATATATATATTACACTCACAGACGTCCACAACTTTATAGATCGAGTGAGAAGGAACATCTAAGAATAATGAGATAAAATACGTAGATATGGATATTTGATTTTTTGTTGAGGTACATTTATCATGTATCTTTGAAAACAATATATTTCACCTAAAAATGCTAATGGGCTTGAACTCAATGTACCAAGCGTATGCAAATTACACCTACATATACAACCCATTGTAAACTATGTGAGGCTTCAAGTTGCCATTGAAAAATTGTCCTTAAACTTTACATATCGCCTGTCCGGAAAAAAAAGGTATTTTCTTCAATAACTAACAGTATTCATTCATGTATTTATTCATGCAGACTCCACACAATTTTCCACCGGACAAGTGATTTGTTATTTCCTATTATTTATTGACCAGGCAATCGACAGACAAATCCATGTTGAAACGTCTCAAATGCCTCAAGAACCTAGGTAGTCTTTGTAACGTCCAAACAATAGAAAGGGCTTCTGTTATGAAATTAAACAAATAATGGTTGATAGAACAGGACGTCTTTGTACAATGTTTATATAGCATAAACTTGGAGAAGGTTAAAACTTAACACTCAAAAGTGTTTAAACTATGCCACAATGACTGTAATTGTTCAGGGGTTCAGGAAAAAAGCCTCCCTGTCAGCTTAAGAACAAGAACATCATCAACAAATGCAAAAAACACGCATGGACACGCAACCATTGTCTTTAAACATGATTTGTTTTTACGGACTCAGGCTGCTGGCCCAGTACTGAAGGTGGACTGTTTGGCCCTGTGCAGTTCCAAACGTCATTTTCGCCACGCAAAATTATTCTATTATGGTCGAAGATGGAGCTCAGTCTGCCAATTCCATTTTCAGGGCTGCCTATTGTTAAGTTTTTAGTCTTGGCTGATACTGTATCCACCAATTGCTCACTGTTAACATTATAGAAATAGATAATGTTTCCCTTTTTCTTTTTTAATAGTTCCTTACAATTAACGATGGACGTGCTCCGAAAATATATCTAGCGAATACTTCCTAAACTTGCGTAATACATCAAAGCATCTTATATTTTGCCAACCACTGTTTGATATTTTGAGATTCACGTTGTGTGCACTCGTCTAGAATACTTACTACATGGTCATCACATGACCATCTGCTTTTCTAATGGATTATATGATATCTCTGACCGTATTTTCTCTAATATAATGCTGTTTTGGACAGTATCCATGTGATAATCTGACTAAAGTTTGCTTGTATGTATCAAGCCTGTCAAAATTGAGACCGACATTCTGTACCTTTCATTAAGATCGTTTACTGGCTGTTTGGAAAATATGAAATTAAAAGTTAGGTATCAATTGCTTAATATCAAATATGGTTAAGAATTAGCATTAAATGGTACCCTTTGCCTCTATTCAATACTTTATTGTTATATGGCACAACAAAATGTGATAGGGTCTTGTTTCTAAATATCAGACTTTTAGGATCGAAGATTGGTCAGTAATATATACCACTTCGCTATATATCGTAATGTTCATCCGTGTAACTTCCTTAAAAATATGATCATATACGCAGATATTGAAAATTAATAACTCCTATGGCGTACATGGAATCAAGGAAGCATGCAAAGAGTGGGTATTGAACGAATTGGAGATGTATGTTCTGATTTGCTTTTTCTAAATATTTTCAGTTTGGATCCATGAAATTAATTTACAGCTTACAATTTTTTTTCATATTAAAATGCACACTTTGAAAGGCACTCAACGTAAATATACCGCAATTAGCGACTATTCAAGGCATGCGCAAAACATTCTGTCAAAGGTTACCGTTTTCGTCCTTCGTTCAACCTTTTAAAAGTAAAAGAAAAAAAATGAAATTCTTATATGTGAACAGAATCAATGTCAGATTCATGAATTTATTCACCTATTTATTTGCTTATTTTTCGAAATTATTCATCCATTCCATTCTCAGTAAAAGGCGAACACAACGATGCACCTCTCAAATACATAACAATGCATGCAATTCGCAATGTTCCATGAATCATACTGAAAAAGCGATTCCAAATCAACGTCCAACTGATGATGAACGCACCCGTACGTACACACACACACAAATATATATATATATATATATATATATATATATATATATATATATATATATATATATATATATATATATATATATATATATATATATATATATATATATATATATAACCATATTTTGTACTTATATGCATTTGTTTGTTCTTTTTTTCTTTAATTCGCTTGTTTGCTCAAATGGGGTGTGCTGATTGGTCATTTTCCTCCGCCTGCGTTTCAGTTATGAATGCGAGGCAAAATTACAAACGATCGAAGATGTCCGTTTTTATGTTTAAAACTGAAAGACTTTAAAATTCATCAAAGTCTACGAAGAAAATTTAAAATATATGTGAGATTTCATTATTACTTTTCACATAAGTGAACCATTGGATTAAGATTAATGAATTTATGTTTATGCTTTTTGAAATATTGATACGATATCTTATCTTTCTTGAATGATTCTGTCATAATTATAGCTATGAATAATTCTTTGTTCTTAACAGCAACCCTAGCAATCTAATTAGGCACTGTATCTATTTTTGATAAATCAAGTACACATTCTATTTCTTAGATTCAAATTCTCAATGCTATTTGGTGGAATATTTTTCTTCAAAAATATCAATTGATTATTCTAATTTAAATCATTGTCTTAAAGGTGGACGTTTGATTTTGATTGCTGTTTCATATTTTGAATTTGCATATATTCTGTCGAATAAAGACGGAATAATTCATGTAATGATTCAATTATTCTAATTTAAAATCATATTCAAATCATATCCCAACTCAATTTGACCTATTTTGAAGGGTATATTACATATAAGATACTGACTTTAAAACTGGAATTTTACTTAGATTTTCAAGTAAATTTTTCAAATAAACTGAAAAGACAGAAAAAGAATATTCAAATCTAGTATTTTTTGCAGATTTACAGTAAGGATGCAGAGATGCGAAAAAGTAATGATAGAATTTCAAATCAATGTATCGAACTTTTTGACTCTGTTGTATGTATCGACATTGACTTTTTCTCATAACAAATTACATTTTATTTCATCCTTCTTCAAAAAACGAGGTATAATCTTATTTCCCTTATTCTAATTTTTAGCTTTTTAAAAAAATCCTACAACAGCAATTATCATCAGAAGATTTGTAAACCAAATGTCAACTGATATCAGGCGAAATAAATATCCATAAACATGTTTTCTGGAATAGAATAGGGTAAATGATTTGGAACTATTTCATCAAAACGTCACGCCAATATTTGCAAAAGATATGGAAATTTGCGATGCATGATTAACTACTGCTTGGCTATTTTAAATGGCTTTAGAAGGATAGATTATTTTGATAAAATGACGCTACATCCATCTAAAAATACCAGTTACGTAAGAGTTTATATGACATGGTGTTAGGGTAAAGCTCAGTCGACTCTCTTTGCAAGAATAATTGATACTGCCGTTTCGACAAGGGAAGTTTTTATAGCTAAACGTAGCTACATTAAAAGAAAATGTCGATTGCATAATCAATTGCCCAGTAGCATTGTTGATTTGATTCCTTCTACATTAAAGTTAATTTTGAATTTTAAAAGTGACCAATACATATATATATATATATATATATAGATATATAGATATAGATATAGATATATATATATACACATTGTACAATGGTAAGCCAGCTGGTTTTGCAGAGTAGAGCTCTGATAGAATGAAACTAATTCTCAGGAATGCCTCATTATTCTTGCCTTGAAACAACAAAGAATAACTCATTCAACTGCAATAGATTGATACGCTTCTAGGGAAATTACGATTTCGGAGACACAATGGAATTCTAAGTTACTATTCGGTAGTATTTACGATTGCCTAGCATAACCCCACGGGCAAACCCCTGCTATGTTTATTTATTGTTCGAAATTTGAAGACTGAATAAAGAATTGAATATCGGTTTTATGCTAGGAACTTATGCAGGTACATAGTATATCTGAGGAAGACCACGTCCTTTTCCCGATATTCGGTTTTATTTTGTATTCACCCGGTGGTCAGCTGGCACCCTTACGTCTAAAATCTGGCGGGTCTACTTCTCCTCATTTCCTCATATCAGATCCACTCTTTTGGTTTCGATTCCGTGGTCTGAATAGATCTCAATTTCCTAATGTCTAGGGGAGCCTATGTTTTGTCCTGAACTATTTGTATACAAGGTTGAAATCAGGTTTGCATTCCGAAATATATGACTGACCACACTCTGTCATGTCTGTTTCAATATCTCCTTTGAGACTACTTGCTGCAGGCAATTATGATGTTGGCCACAGATTCCAACTTTTTTCTCCACAGGAATGCCGAATCAGGTAATTTTTTTTATATCTTCCCGCTCTGATATCAGTGATCCTGATACATTTGTTCTGGGATACGATGGCAATTATTCAGTTTCTCTTTACTAATGTTCTCTGTACAATCATGTCCATAGATGCTCACCTGTATTATTTTCTGTTGTGTATAGAGAAACATTAAAGCATCAACATTATTTGTTAATTAGTTTACTTTGTTTACATACTCTTTATTTCAGTTTCTGTTCTGCAATCCGATTGGTCGCCCCAGGAAAAACAGTTATTTTCTTTCGCGTCAAAATCTTAATCATACAAGTGACATCATGGACGGGAGAAACTCGTAAACTAACGCAGTAGATGTCAGCTGTGAAATACGAGTTGTGCAGGATAAACTCAGAGGAGGACACTTTTCTTGTCGAATAAGAGCAAAACAGTTTTAACTACACAAAATCAATTCGTGAGATAATTTTTTCTATTTTTTATCTACCTTCTTACATTTTTCATGTATGTTTTCCTTTTTTTCTATAGATGTTGGATTTCCTATTTTACATGCCTTTGTCTTTCTCTAATCCCTTATCCAAGAACAAAGAAATCCTAATCGCCCCCGTGAGAAAGGCATTCAACATATGCACCCTCCTGATAGTCACCTATGGAGATGAAATATGAAACCTATCCGGGAGACAGACCTGCAAACTAGGAGGCATGCCACACGCATGTGAATAAATCATGCTCAATTCCACAAGACAGCACAAAATGTCAGGGGAGAAAACAGGAATCCTAGCATCATAATATTCATTAAGAAACTAAAACAGTGATGGGCTGGTCATGTTGCACGAATAAACAACCAATGGACTTCACGATTCACAAGATGAATCTCCAGAGATCACATGCGTAACCGAAACCAGCAGAATACAAGATGGTGAAATGAACTAAACGAGTTCAGAAAATATTGGTTCTGCAACAAACAATGGTAGAGAGGTTTTAGGAAATCCTTAGGAATGACTGATGATAAAAAAAGACTGATGATGAGTCACGTATCCACTCTGCCGTGTGAATTCTGCACATTCAAAAAAAATTTAGTGAGAGAAAGAACTTCCACCGACTGAAGTGTTTGAATCCATCATTTGTTAGATTTATTGAAGTTTTTCTTTCTGAAAGTCAAATGTAAAAACTTATGCATCGTTTAATTTGAGAAAAAAACAGAGGTTTGAGGATTCTAAGTGAAAGAAGATATAATTCCCACGTATTCTGAATCAACTGAGGTTCTGATATGACTTTTTCATCATTACATTTCTAAATACAACCATTTTCAGCACTCAACGGCTCCAATGAAAATACAGTAAGAGTAATTCTATACTTTCATATTCTTTAATGGAGGTTAATTCATAATAACGCAATTCCATGATTTCGATGTTTGCATATTACTGTTTAGGTCGAATAATAAATGAAGTAGTAGTAGTAGTAGTAGTAGTAGTAGTAGTAGTAGTAGTAGTAGTAGTAGTGGTGGTCATGGTAGCAGTCATGTTAGTGGTACAGTAGTTGTAGTAGTAGTAGTTATACTTGCATTAATGATAGTGGTACTATTAATAGTAACGTTAATTATACAGTAGTAGTAGCGATGATGCAGTATTAGAAGCAGTTTAATGATATAATTATTATCGTCATCATCATCATCATCATCATCTTCATCATCATCATTATTATTATTATTATTATTATTATTAGTAGTAGTAGTAGTAGTAGTAGTAGTAGTAGTAGTAACAGTAGTAGTAGCAGTAAGTATATGGATCCCATGATCAATCGTACTTCCTTGCATACTCATTTTATTTGATAATCAAAACGATCTTTACCACTATCATCATCACCAGCATGATATACTCAATTGCAAATACATTTCATTTATTTCAGATTAATACAAATTTCTGAGACTAATGAATCCATACAAGAAAATTTCAATTGAATGACTAATGAGAATTTCATACCCTACGATATAATGAAATTAGAATTGATTCTGCAGTGGTCTATTTTACGCTATGAATATATTTTTCAAGTTCGTTATATATTTTCTAATTATCAATAGGAACATAGGACGTGAATTGTTTGAATTTTCCCAGAAAACTGGATAGACATTTAGAATACATAATTTGAATTAGCTTTGCTACTTAATGGTTTTCAGTTCATTGAATAACAGCCATAATGCACACCTGACACACATTTCTGTTAATACCTTGACATATTAATGCAAGTATAGTAGACACGTATATTTCTCATTTAGTTATCAACGTATCCTAATGTATAGAGCACAAATGCTTTGGATAAAACAAAATTATCAAATGATCAATGCAGATGTCTGTGGAAAATGGATCCATATCCTTTCTTTTGACATCGTCTATTCTTTCGGAGCCATGAAAAGATGTTGGAACCTAGAAGAAGTAACTTGATAAAAATATTACTGAGAAAGTACTTCCACTGATTAAAGTGCATGGATCTATTATGAGTTCCCTTTATTGATATAGTTTTTCTCTCTGAAAGTCAGCTGCAAAGCACATGAATTCATTTATAACTAATGGGTCGTTCAAATTCGAATAAAAGACAGAGATGAATGGATTTTCAATAAGAAATGATTCTATGTAGAATGCAAAATTGAATCAAGTTCTGATTTTGATTTCTCATCATTCTATTTTCAAATATCATTTTTTCAGCTTACAACGGCTTCAGCGAAAAGGATCACACGAAGGATTTTAGATTTTGTTTCAAGTTATCATAATGTTTTCACAACGACATGTCATGATCTTGAGTTCCTGCACATTTCTTTTTGGTGAACATTATAACAAATAAGAAAGTAACAAATGTCGTGACGAATCAACATTTCTGAAACATAAGTAAATAATTTGCGAAATAATGAGGATATTTTGGTTTAATATAAATACTCTGTAATCTGAACTCCAGTGAAGTATCCGAAAATTATATTAAAATTAATAGTAAATCTTTATCAAAATCGAGTCGAGGATATGAATATCGCATTACTAGATCTTGATGCAAATATTGAATTTCTATTAAAAAACAATGTCGTCACAAATCGAAAAATGCATAGTGAACATATGTGTTATGATCCCATTCATCGTGTCATAGATATCAGAATAAACGCAGTGATTGAAGTCCCTCTGGCTGCCATTGGTTTCGTTGATCAAAATAGCATGGCTATACGGAACAAAAATATCACTGAGTATAGGGTGAATGCTCACTTTTCATTTTGTGCAAGTCCATGGTCATAAATTCAAAAATAGCCAGGGAGATGCTCACAGGCAAAAAGCCGACGAGAATAATTCATTATATAAGCTCAAATGAGACATTCATGGAAAGAGCCCAAACAATACAAAACAGCAACATTAGGTTAAACTGTATGTATAAAACATATCAAAAAATATTAAGAGCACATATTTAATGGAATTTTTCGATTGCAAAGTTTATGATATTGTTATGAGAGTTTATCCCATATATATATATATATATATATATATATATATATATATATATATATATATATAATTATTGTGTCATATATATATATATATATATATATATATATATATATATATATATATATATATATATATATAACAACGGAGACAAACGTTTAATTTAATCTATGTTCTTTACTTATTGATATTTTATTCAATTATACTTTTTGATACAAAAAAAAAAAGAACAAACAAAAACACGTGCCTTTGTATATATTCTCATTTTCTACACCTTCCACCAACATACTTTTCACTTTGTACGTGTTCATGGGAGAAAAAGAAAAAAAATCATTCAATAAGTTTCTTATAAGTGCGCATTTTCAGTTTATATGTACTTTCAAGACGTTGAAATCGAATCATTCAAGACCATGAGCACAATAACCAGGCGAAGGAAAAATGCGTTTGCTGGCCTTACGCACTGATAGAATTCGGATCTTACTAAAGATGTTAATTTAACGGTATAAAACTTTTGAATATAATGACTGATGTATATATATATATATATATATATATGTATATATATATATATATATAATTTTCTAAATTTAGAATAAGTGGGACGTATTAGAAACGTTGCAATGTAAAAGAAAAAAATGAAAAAAAAAACCCATCCAGTATATTCTGATATTTTATATATGAGTAATTTTGTTAAATCTGATATTTTCGTATTTTGCAAATATATCTAAATTTTCTTATCGATTGAATTTTTTTTTACCTGTGCTTTCCCTGTGTTGGCTTCTAAGTGGGTATCTTTCTGTGAGGCCTTTTTCTGCGGGAATTTCTCATCCATATGGCATTTACAGGTGTTTGTCTATTTTTCATGTAAGTTTTTTTCTACATGGCTTTTTTTCTGGATGAATCTCTTCCCGTGTCGACTCCTCCTGTTGGCTTTTTTTTTCATGTAAGCATTCATGACTATTCACTTATTCAATGGAGAATTTCCGTGAGGCTTTCCATCATATTAGCATTTTTCTCAGAATAAAAATCAAGCAATCTGATATGAAATGTATCGATTGAGATTCTTCCGATAAAAAGCACCTAAAATCATGAAAAACTGAAAATATATGTAAAGATGAGTCTACGTGTCCAATTTAGATATTCTGCACGCATATCTTATTTCGACACAGAGGCAAAAAATGTTACACCATGTTGATCGAACATAGCCTCCTGTGGTTCAAAGAGCTTCATTGTCATCAAGTATTTCTTTCACATTTATGCTATCCATATGTTTCCAGACGGATATTCAAGCCCTAAACCCCTTGGGACCAAAGAGCCACTCCTGAGAATCTCTACGATTAATAATGGTCTGTCTCGCTAACCACAGATTCAAGCCAAGCATACTCACTCTGTTATGCTCTATCCGGCACAAGGACTAATTAGTGAGGCATTCTTACTAATAGAACTCATTGCCCGAGCAAATTGCACCTAAGAGACAAACTGGCTACCTCCCGGCTGCTGCCAGTGTCTGTTATTGAATAAAAAAAATCTCTATCATTCTATTTGACTGAACAAACAATGGCCAGTAAGGACAAAAATGGCATGGCCACGCTGAAGATGTGTGTGTGTCTAAGGAAGCCATCCAAGAACTAAAGTAGTAAATTGTTTTGAAAACACAGCTGAAAAACCTGTCATCCAATGCTCATGGATTATTAATAACTTTGTTTTTCAATCAAACCATCTCTCAGAAAGTCAACAAAACAAACTAATTAATTAATGTTAAGGTCTTCTTTGGTATAAATAGGAATGGACCTTTAATATTTCTTCTTTTTTCCCTTTTGTAGCTTTGAATGGCATGAGTGTTTATTTTAACTGCTATGAACATGAAAAATTCAACCAAGGCAATAGCTGTTTAATTATTTGAATGTTCCTGGCATTATCTGATCCAACTTTGTGATAAAGGCTTCAAAAGAGCTAATCATGTTAAAATTCAAGTATTCTATTTCTGAATGGATTCCAAACATCATACATACAATGCTTCATGATTTTTCTCTTATCATTAATCTGCTTTCTGTCACTTTTATTGAATTACTCCAGTTTTACACATAATATCTAAATAGCATATACGATATTTTTTTTTTAACTGTATCTCTCATTTTGTAAATTTTCTGAACACAATGTTTAGGACATTGTACTCTTTGTCATCTTTCCAATGACTGTCATGAATGGTGAGAGGATGGAATTTCGATACATAAGGTCTCCTCACAAAACACCCCAAAATTGACAAGATGATGAACAAGGGACTTCTCAAACCTTGATAATAGACAGCAGTTTTGGAACATTCTACTCAACGCTTCGGAATTAAGAACTTCGGTCCAACATGCCAATCCCTTCTCAATTAGGATGCATGACTAAAAAGGGAATTTACGATACACTGACCGAAAAGTTATGTTCAATGGTGAAGCAAGATGAGGACAATGGACCCAAAGTATGTATGCATATTCATGGCACTTGGTTGCACAAATTTATGTTTGAAAAATGAAAAAGAAAAGTCATTAAAATAACATAAGTATTCAATACATGCATACATACATACATATATATATATATATATATATATATATATATATATATATATATATATACGTACATATATATATACATATATATATGTATGTATGAATGTATGTGTGTGTCAATATTATATATATATGTGTGTGTGTATATATATATATATATATATATATATATATATAGATATAGATATATAGATAGATAGATAGATAGATAGATAGATAGATAGATAGGTAGATGGATAGATAATGAGATAGAGGGGAAGAGAGACACACACAGAGACAGAAACAGAGACATAGATAGACAGAGGGATAAAGGAAATATTGACAAAGATAGTTACATAAACGAGCACGCTGATAAGAAAATTGAAAAGATACCCGAATCGGATTGTATTGAGCAGAATGGAAATACAAATACAAAAACTCACACGAACACACACACAAACACACACATATATATGTATACATGGAGAAAGAGGGAGAGAGAGAGAGATAAAGAGAGAATTAGTGACAAGTATTCAATTTCTTCAAACGTTCCCCGATGTTAGACGAATATGTTTTTCACAACAATAAAATATGCCCTTTCTTTTCCTATGTGATCTACTTAAAATGACAAATTCCCATACAAAAAAGTTTAGTAAACGTATTATGCCTGAATACAGTAAGGTTTATATATATATATATATATATATATATATATATATATATATATATATATATATATATATATATATATATATATATATATATATGATGTAAAGGAAAAAAATGACAAATATGCTTTGTCGTTGATTCACTTAAATACTAAAAGAGATCACATGGCACAACAATGAGAGATAGAGAGAGAAAAAGAGAGAGAGAGAGAAAGAGTTGAGGAAAGACTTAAAGAGACAAAGCGAGGTTTAAAATGTGTGTTTTTCATCAAAATGATTGATAACGGTTAAAGTGAGAGAAAGTATTGAATGAATAGAAAACTGAATCAAGGTGACAAATGTCAGCATTATATTGCAGATAAATACTCATAGTGAAATAACAGCAACTCGAATGTTTAGAACAAGGGTTGTTAATCTAAATGTGATGCTTCAATTCTTCCGAGCTGAGCGTTAGAATCAATGAGAGAAAGAGAGAGTGGGGAAAACCTAGAAAAGATACATGTTTAGAAATAGGGAGGTTGACTCTCCTTCCAGGACGTCTGCAACTCATCTGTTGCAGTATCAACAGCTGCAGCAACTAGGAAAATAATATATATTATGTTGTGTGTCTTCCTTCCTTCCTTTATTTCTGTATTTTTTGCCTGCCACTTGGTTGTCTCTTCTTTGATCCCTTTTATCTTAATGAAATAATTCATCTTCTTTTTTTCTGTCCTAAATATTCTTTTCCTGATTGACAAGGAGATTTCTTTCTTCTTTAGATCAAACTATCCGACTTCGAAATAATTTGATAAACCCTGAATTGGAGGTGCCCTAATCGAGGTCTGTGGGTCCCAAATACGACCCGTGTCTTGTCACTGCCGAGGTAAGGACACGTTCCCCCGAAAAAAATATCTATTTGTTTTGCTTCCCAGTCAATCAGAATAGAGATTGGATTATTCCAAATCTAACCTTTATCTTTCTTCGGTGACCTGGGCTCAAACCATTTTTCTCCCTTTGACCCGATTTTTCCTGCCAGGTGACTAGATATATTGGTACCTCAGTGGTCGTTTTTCTCTCCTTTTCATTGGTTTAGTATAAGCTATAATCAAAATAAGGTATTCCTATTTAAGAATTCCAAACTCGTTTAAAACTGTAATTCATATCTACAATTTATATAACATGTGAACCTATCTTTTCTGTAAGTTATAGAGACAGAGACATGTCGAAAATTTTATGCGCTCTGAGGTGAATTTATTTTGTTTATTGAATATTGTTATTCAGCAAGCGTTAAGTGGGAACATTTAATGAATTGATCACACATCTCACGTTTCATCACATTTGGGCTTTGACTAAAGTTGCAACATCAATACATTTGAAAGCAAAGCAAAAACTACACGATAACATTTTTGAAAATTTGAATTTAAAAAAAAATAACTCAAGAAAAGAAATAATCTATTGAAAATAATATGTATTTTACCCTTGTCTGTTTCGTCTGTTTATGTCAATCGAAAAAAAAAACTAGACTTTGCTGTCAGTCCATAATATTTCGTTTTGTTACAGCTCAGCAATTGATACCGCTTTAATTAGATCTCTCAGACTGCTGTTCTTCATTTGTGATCAGCATCGCTCATCAGTGACCAAAGGAAAACGATTTGAGATTTGCAAAAACACCGAAGATCAAATGAAAACTTGTCAAAAAGCTGAATACAATTATATTGATAATAATTGATACTTGATGCTTCGAAAAAAATTCACATTTATACTAATTTCATCAATGCATATAAATGGAACAAAAAAAAGATAGCGATGTATAAAGTGATCACAGGAAAGAGGGTTGGTTACCTGGTACGACTGGAACGACTTTAGTCAGTGGATTTCTGCAGCCTATTTGAGAATACTGCCGTTGCATTTGGACAAGCTTTGTAACAAAAAGAGATACGAGTTCCGTCCTTCCTAAATGGCCGTTACATTAAACTCATAGAATTGCTATGAAAAGCAACTGAGATTTACGCAAAAGGCATAAGTGAGGAAAATTAATATAAAAATATACTATTACAAACATCCTGAAAACGATATCATGGCCAAATAATGCACGTATATGTCACATGTTTCACACAAAAATTTCAAACGCCCTGCAGGTTTCTTACGGAACTACAGAGCATTTCTAAAGAGACAGTTTGGAAGGCGGAATGGTGTAAATCAAATAATAATAATTTATACCGAAGAGGCTGAGTCATCAGAGATTCAGGAAGCAAAAGCAAGAGGGGAATGTTGTAGAAAAGGGAGAGTGTGCTAGCTGTTTTTTTAACAGCAAAACATAGGCTTGATGCTTTTTTTTTCTTCAAATCTAGCCGTTTTTCATAAAAGCAAAAAAGTAGCAGGAAGCAAATTTTCCAAAAGTGTGATACATTTGTATCATACTTCCTTTTCATACAAGGAAGTCTTTCACGCAGCTTCAGCACAAGTTGGCCCTGTCAGTCTTTTGATGAGAAGAACACTGAATGGAGGATAAGGCTTTCCATAAAGTGTCACAGAACTTCTTCGTCATCAGATCTGCAGTGCATCTATGTCAATTTGATCTACTCGATGTAGCGGCCATGTATCGTTCCCATAAGTTGGAGTTTATCAAACCATTGTACAGTCGACTATTCCGTTGAAGATGATGGAAACCTCTCTTCTCGCCCAGAAGCAGTCAAGGAAATATCTTCGTGGTTTTAATAAGATATTTTCTGTTTCATATAGACAAGCTAATTCTATTTTTTTTTCATTTCAAACCCAAATTATTTGCTTGTGTCTACTTCACCTTTATGTCAAATTTTCATTGATTCTATATGAGCAATCGATAAAATCAATACGTTTTGATCAATGTGGTAAATTCAAAATCGAATGCACAAATCATCTTGCTGTTTACTTCATCTACCAGGGAATATTTTTCAAATTCGCCACATAAAAAATCAGAAAAAAAACTCCAAAAGAAATACAACCCGCAACATTCACACAATAACCAACGTGAACATGAAATTGTTCCGTAGATTTTTATTACACAACCGACAAAAGCCAATCACCTAGATGACACACCATTTACTTAGAGTTAAATTCAGTCCAAATGATATCTATGGCAGAATTCAATATTTTTCATATAATGTCGTGTTCTCTCATTTTCTATCCAAAGTGTTGCTTTTTTTAAAAATTAATTAGTGGTGATTCTAGTATCAAAGCAGTTTTGTATTCGAGACGAAATCCGTGAAATGTTTGATGGGAAGACTGTATATGCAATTCATTTGAATGGACGTCATGTAATCATCTTGAAATTTTCAAAGATGTCTGTTCTTTGATCCCACGCAAAACACGTGTACTGTATTCTATCTTGGAACTGAAGAATGGAACATCATTTTCCAAAACAAATGACGACCAGTTGCTAAAAGACAGGTTTTTACATGTAATGGAAAACGTCGGACACAATTACTTTTCCCATTCTTATAACATATACTGTCTCTTGGCAACAATCAGTATGGCTTATCTGTAAAGAGTGTGGTCATAGCAAAGGTTTCAATTTCTTTCTTTCTGTGTCTGTATCTCTTTCTCACTGTGGTTTTGATTGTCGGTCCGTCTCTCTTTTGTTTATCTTTGTTTCCCTTTTTTTATGATTTTTGCTCTAAACTATTTATGTTAATCAATTGAAACGCTGTTGGATCTCATATCTCATATTCCCAAAACCACACAAGTTCAATCCATCTACTCGAAACATATCTGATTGAATATATGTAAACAAAATATAGATATCCTTAATAAAAATTCATGATCTCGTATAATTGACTCACTTAAAGAGAGGAGGAACTTCTGGTCATAAGATTAAACGCACAGAAGGTTCAACTTGATACTTCTGCTGTTCAATGTTTTTTACTTAAATCCTTTATCAGAGTACATAGATTGATGAATATCTTTATATAAGCTATTTTGTACATGCAGTTTGAAAAGCTATTCATACGCAGGCACTCAAGTAAACATGAACGATCACACAAAACACACACACACACACACACACACACACACACACACATATATATATATATATATATATATATATATATATATATATATACATGTGTGTGTGTATGTTTGTGTGTGTGTGTGTGTGTGTGATAGATGGATAAATTAGAACAGACACCCATTCAATTCTCACCATATTCAGTGTTTCTCCTCCGATGACCACTGATAAATTTGGAGGTTCCCCGAGGGAAATTACTGCATTACGATTCGAAATAACACATGGACCAGGGTCAGGTGATTGGATTAAACTGCGCCAGGAGATTGCAGGGAGTTTAGAGAGATTATAATCAAGCAAATCTTCATGTCCAAATCGATTTGACTTGATATTTTTCCTGTGTTCAGTTTATCACTGTGTATTTCAAATGCAAACTTTTTTTTCATGCCATTATCTCATTGCTAAAATTAAATGCATATTTTCCTTTTTCGGATGTTTCGGAATATAGAGGTAGATATAAAACATTGGAATTGGCATGAAATCAATAGATATAAGTTAGCTTATTCGTCAGTGTAACGTACAATAAATGTAATATATGTGCGATGCAAATTAGTCAGACAATTACAGCTGATATACGAAAAAGAAGGTTGAGTGTGTCTTGGAGGGGGCAGTGGTTAATACTTAATTGGACTCCGTGCGACTATTGACCTTATTTCTGTCCTAAGAGGCTTACGTCGAAGCACTGCTAAGCAAACAATTACACATTAAACATTTCAAAATGAAATGCAGTGATATTGCGTCTCCATGTGATGAATGTTTGTCTCCGTCTCCAATCGTTGTTAACCATTATTAGAAGGTATGAAACCGAGGAAGTTGTGGTGAATTCAATTTATACAAAGCTGTCATAACAATCAATTTATTGAACATGAATAAATGTGATATGAATAAATGAGTGCTTAGTTACATGGATGAAAATGAAGGTAACAGTAGATATTTACCTACACAACAACATCCAATGTCACATTTGGTCAAAACACAGTCGCTTCAGTTCAATCCCTTGTATTAAGAGGCCAGTTTCCATCCTTTTTATTCAGATTGCAGGCTCAGAGTATGTAGACTGCAAGTTTCAAAATAAATGCGCTCTCTTTCTCTTTCTCTCCCCCTCTCTCTACATATATATATATATACATACACACACACACACACACACACATATATATATATATATATATATATATATATATATATATATATATATATATATATATATATATATATATATGTGTGTGTGTGTGTGTGTGTCTGTCTGTCTTTGGGTCCGTCTGTCTGTTTTTTTCTCTCATTCACACACACACACATACACACACACACAAAATGTGTATACATATATATATATATATGTGTGTGTGTGAGTGTGAGTGTGTTTGTGTGTGTGCATGCATGTGTGGACACGAACAAAAATGCATACATGATGACCAATTCTCAAAAATAATCCTATCGGAGAAATTATCAACTCATATTTCATGGTGATCACGCAAGCATCAATTATTCAAACTTAAACTAACTGATAAATAGGAAAAAATAAAATGTTTTTTCAACAAATCATTCTATACGTCCGTACGTAGGTAAGTTCATCGATTGATCTTTAGCTGTCTTATAGATTTACATCGAATTGTTGATATTATAAGTGGGAACTACAAGTGCACTCGTTGCAAAAAAAAAAACCCGTATTCGGATCAGGAATGCAATCTGGTGACCTAAGTTCCCTGTGACGAATCGAATAACTTTTAGATACCTTCCTGTATAATGAACTGGATTTGTGTTGAGACGTTTTGCAACTATGATTATTTCAAATAATTGACACTGATATGTCTCGAGCGTACTTTAAATAAAATCATAGTTTATAGCTGGAAACTATTGATTAATAGTTGAATATCTTCCCCTTCGCTAACAGTATACCTGGGTGTGGAAGCAGTGAATTATCTCAGAAAAATAGTGGTATACCCGTTTGGAGCAATCCTTTTCCTAGAACCCTTCCTTTACTCCCCAACCCAGCCGTTTGATTTGACATTTGTATTTTCAACATGTGACAGAGAGATTTACAAGAAAGTGAGACGGATGGCTGGATAGATCTTTTTTCATTAATATATTGATTTGTTTTATTTGAGATTTTCTAAAATATGTTTCCATATCATTTATACGAGAAAGATTGCATGGGGAAATGGTACTCCTTCAAAAATATATATTATAGAGATAATTTGTTTATTCGAATGCTATTTCTTTGACTTCAATGTTCATCTTCACTACTCGAAGTCTATTTCTACCTTTTTTTTCAATGAATTATTACATGTCTTTGTCACTAACAGCATACACATCGAATGCAAAATGAACAAAAACTAACTTGATTTTGATCTGAAGGACATCTCCTGGAAGCCACTCTCAAAACACAGTTTTTTCTCTTAAAAGCGGTCTTGCTAACGTCAGTTCTTGTTAAACCTATATAATCAGGCGGCAGTGACTATGTAAATAAAACAGGGGGAAAAATCTAACAACAAACAGTAAAAAAGATAACTTGAATAGACAGCCTACACTTCTAACAAAAAAAAAAAAACGAAATTTCTTCAAACAAGTCCAACTAAAAGGAATAGTTCCAGATTAGTGACAAAGAGTCAAGTGCCAAAATCTCATCTCATTGCAACCTCTCTGTAGACTCTTCATTAGGATAATAATGCCGTGTTCTGAGTGATCGATTAAAGATCGGAAAAGAGGTGATAAATGAATAAATTACTTCCTCACAATTGTTCTTTGTATCAACGATAAATCTGCATTTTCGAAATAAACAATAACAAGCGTGATCGCTGCTGGACACTATGTGAGGGACCAACTTAACATTAACGTTCATGGTAAATTGAAAGTGAAGGATATTTTTATAAAAAAAATTGATACGAGGAAAAAATATCTCAAATAATCTTGTTTTTGAATGTTTTATTCCTTCTGCCTTTAGGCTAACATATTTGAGAAATATTCTCAATAATTTTTCAATTGATTTAAAATTTTTCCGATTACAGTTCTTCGAATGCAGAGACAATTATCATGGTCACTGTTGTACAATCGATAAGAATGAAAATTAATATGCATAGGTGATGATAAAACATAACAGGAAAGGTTTTATGTAATATCAAAATATATTATTTAGTTCTTAGCTTTGCAAACATGCCTGGACAGTTTTACATAAAAGAATTCTATTCAAAGGATGTGACTGAACACACACACACACACACACACACACACACACACACACACATATATATATATATATGTATATTTATATATTTATATGTGTGTACATATATATATATATATATATATATATATATATATATATATATATATATATATATATATATATATATATTACTTGAAACAACAAGCTCAAGTAAGGTCGAAACTAAATTACAACAGCTGTGGAAACTAGTTTGAATTACGACCGCTGATAAAACAATTAGCTTACTGCATGGAGACAGAATTCCGAATTAATTCTATTCCTCTAGTCCGTATGATTGCTGCATTCTATGTTGACTGCTGGACATTGTGACTCGTAAAATGATTCCCCAGAGATCATGCGTGATATTGTGGCTGGAAACAAATAAGATAGACTGCAAATCTGGACTTGTTCTGAAGATATTGGCACCTCCACGCCTACGATCAAGAGATCTGGCGAATCTTTGGGAATGTTTATATCCAATGACAGAGATTAAAAGATTGTTGTTGCTGCCGATGATGGTGGTGGTGGTGATGGAAATAGTGATGCGAATTGTTCCAAGTCGATGACTATCATTTGAGTAATCGATCCAGATCTGCAAAGAGTTGTTTCTAAAACAAAACATTGGAGAATTCCTGTGGATATTCCTCTCACTGACCTCTACTTGGCTGAATATTTGGAGTGTGAAAGTTTTCCATGAAAACCAAATATGACTCCTCTTCATGCAGAGTTTCTCGTTTGCGTTCACTTATTGAATCTTCGGAAAAAATTGGTTTATCCTCTAAATAGGTTTATCGTCTACAAAGACCATGCAACCTGAAACCACGAACTTTTTACCCCTAGTATAAAATCATACATCAGCTAAAACGTTTATATGTATTGATAAAGCATATAAATTAAGTAGATGTTGGTTTGAAGTAATGCATACCCCAAGCATTTGAAAAAAATCCATTTTCGGATTCATTGGATCCTGGACTGTCGTTTTAGTCCTAGAATATGTAATTCATGTGGCAGCAACTCATTTGCTCATACCCAAACACGATCACATTTGTTTTTAAGTTCTTAATTAGAATTAATCAACTGAAACATTACATAGTTTCATTGTCCGAACAATACTTGGTATTTATCATATTTGTTTGAAACTGAAACTTGAGCAGTTTGTTTCAGTCTCCATAGCGCACTTACAGAATACTGGTAAATCCCTGCTTGGTTGTATCATCATCAGCTTAACGCAACTCGCTAAAAAGAAAAAAAAAAGATTCAGATAAGGGAATCACAGGAAATTAAAATATAATTATCTACTGAATCCCCTTATCCAAATCCTGTCCACCCCAAACTTCACCGAACGCCCATTTAATCAACAATATTTCGTTTAGTATCTATATAACTGTCAACCATTGTCAAAATAATTGCTGACAAATGCATGAAAAGGAACATAATTACTTGAGAATGATCAAAAACTAGGAGCAAGTTTTATGTGATCATTCACCAAATCTCCGTCCGTCCAACTGTATGTACTCACTTATTGCAAAAGTCACACTGTAACGGAACATTGAGAGTGGATTACTGATAGGAGTATTTTTCATCCTGAATAGAAAATGTAAATCAAACCAGTTACCAAAAATTTCAGCGCGGTATACTTCAGTTTTTATGTGGACCTGGCTGTATGCATTTATCAGACAGGTCACACCACTTGAACTAACTAATATTGACATTGCCTGTTGATGATGTTTTGGAAAACTGTTTAACCCTTCCCTTAAATTATGGTTTAATGTTTTTGGGTCGTTTGTTTTTGTCAGGCAGTATCCACGCTTGCTTTTTTTTTCTCAGGAAGGTGGTAGATATCAACGATCATTGACCAACAAAAGACAGGACAAGTAACTCATGTTGATTATGTTCAGCGAGCTGAAAAAAGATGTTAGTCACGTGACAGTTTATTATGATTGACAAACACTAGATGTTTGTTAGTATTTTGGAGCTGCCTTATTTTTACGAGACTTGAATATCATAGTTAGATTTAAATATTTAAGAAAGCAAATCAATTTGAAGACTGGCTTCCAAAATATGGTTTTCTGAAGGGGAACAATTTTCGATGTTTTTCACTTTTTTGGCTTATTTCAATTTAATCTGATGTTGTAAATTATTTGGTATACTTCTTTTGATTAGATTTGTAATATTATTTTTACCACCTCTATATTCAATGTTATTTCCTAAAGATCAATCGTTAATTTATCAATGTATCAATATTTATCATGGCTACAGTATATAATTGTGATTCTGTATTTCTTTCATGATGTGTTTTCTTTTTTGTTTGTAGACCATTTTGAACATCGAATGAACAAAAGTGTCACACTTTTATCTGCTCAGTCAATGTTGACAATCCGAATAGACTGATTATGATGATGATGACGACAACGATGATGATGATGATGATGGCCAATTTTTTTTTAGACACGTCTCTATGCTTGACCAGCTCGTGCTCTTCTCTTTAAACACACATTATAACTATAAGAATCATTTTCAAAATTGTTTTTTTTATTAACGAAACAAATTATTCATGTTTATTATGTTTACCAAGTTGACGATTATAACTGAAGTATCAAAAATGTTATTATTCATTTATCATTACTTGTTCCATGAAATAAAATGTGTTCTTTTCTTTTCTATTCGAATGTTGTTGTATTATTCCTGAAATGGTTATCTTGTTTATTTGATTTTTCCCCTAGCTCAAACACGTTAAATATTATCTTCTGGTTACATCGACCATGAGTGTTATACTATTTTTGAAAAAAGTTCTTTTTGCTTGTATATTTATGTATTGTTTCAGATCCGTATATAACCCGCACATCAACTAACAACGATCAACAATTTCCTTATAGAAAGAGATAGGCCCATACTTTTCATACCCAGACATTGGAAATATCTGTGTGTTATCATTTATATACTGCGACCGTTTGGAAATTCACCTGTCGTCTTGTACATCATATGATATTTTGGGAGGGGTAAAGCAGCACTCGATGGCATAAATTAAATGTTGCAAAAGCAGATCTATGTAAGACTATGGTATTTTAAGTTTAACCATGATACTATGAAAGCCAGCCAATTTCAGCCCATTAACCGTTCTAAGGCTTGCATGTTTCAAATAAATTGATAAATGCCTCTCAATATAGGTATGCCAATAGAATTCAGTACGTATATCCCGAGCAAGAAATTTCTTATTTACATACTGAAGTTCAAAACAAATCACCAAATTCAATACGTATCACGCGAAATATTGCCTGGAAAACATATTCACGAATAACACGACACAAAACGGTGGAATAAACAAGCAAGGAAAATACGATGCTATAAGAATATGCTCCCCAAAAGGTAGAATGTCATGCTGCTGAGACAAACAGCTTTCTCTCGTGTTTATGGTTCATAAGGAATCGATAATACCCCTCACGACACCCTCAATTTTTTTATCGTATGTGGGATAGATATAAATGCAATCCAATGACGAAACGTTGTTCAATGTTGTTTTTATTGTTATTGCTTTCAATGTATTTGAAGAATTCGACTCGTTTTCGATTACCATTGATCGAATCAACGCAAATATTTAAAACAATATCGATGTAATCTGTTTTTGAAAATTCAAAAAATCTGGGTCAAAAAATGAGCATGATATCCTATGAAAATTAGATAGATACGCAATATATATCAAAGAATGAAAGGGAATAGTATGATTGAGGGTTCCAGATTTTAGGTGAAACAATGCAATGACGTAGCTATTATACTAGTCTCTTTCCCCTCTTTTACAGCAAAGTCTTGGGATTTTTGTAGCTCTATCTTTTACAAAAAGATGATATAAATTATCTATCATGAATGATGTAAATCAATAATAATATATGCACAACGCAGATAAAAAATAATACACGTAATAATAGATGTACACGATTCCCATTTTTTTCATCATTTGTGGTCATTCAAAAGAAATGGTTCACATAAATGAACCACGCAAAATTCCGGGGCATTGAGGCCAAATTGAGTACAATATATATATATATATATATATATATATATATATATATATATATATATGTGTCCGTGTCTGTGTGGATGAATATGGGTTTTGAATATGGTTTATTCAACAATATACGAAGTGAATGGCGATATTAGAAGTTTTTTTTTTAAAAGAATTTAGATATATACCAACGTTCTAACCATTTTTTTACTTAATCACGGTTAAAAGAAATGAAAAATTTTGGAATTATTTACGAGTATAATTGGAATCGTATTTTTGAAACAGTCCTCTGTTTGCATTATGCTGGATACTAATGAGAATCAAAATAGGAGTGTATTGAGGAATGATGGAATGGTGTGTTGTTGTGTCCCATGGATTTGAACCTTGTATTGTTAGAAGATAGGGACACGATATATTGTCAGCTTGGATATGGTAAATAGAGAAATTTTATCGATACGGTGATATGATGGGAAAGTTTGCGTTTTAGTAACAGAATGCTTGGTATTAGATATAAACATTGAGGGCTACATATCGATCCCTCCATAAGTACTTACAAACATTAAACTAACCATTTAATCTATTAAAACAGACATAGAACAAATCACAGGGGAAGGAGGGATGTCTAATTAAGCCTCAAAGATGAAAAAAAAAACACGATGGGAAATGGCTTACTGCTCTAAACTGCCACGACACCCAGGGAGAACAACCGTCAACAATCTCAAGATGCCCAGCCACATTACGAGCTTTAGGTTGAGGTGATATGCCCCAAGTGCATTGATCCAAACACGACATCAAGAACATTACCTAGGGCATAACATTATTCAACGACACTTCTTCTTCTTCTTCTTCTTCTTCTTCTTCTTCTTCTTCTTCTTCTTCTTCTTCTTCTTCTTCTTCTTCTTCTTCTTCTTCTTCTTCTTCTTCTTCTTTTTCTTCTTCTTCTGCTTCTTCTCCTTCTTCTTATTATTATTTTTATCATTATTATTATTATTATTATCATTATTATTATTATTATTTCATCCTTTTTATATTAGTATTGAAGTCTTTAAACAAATTGAATTAAGTTATCCTTCAAAACAGATATATTTATATTCCATCTAAGAATCTGACATTATTCTGCTACTTTTAAAATAATTTCACCACGTTATCACCACTTTGCTTCAATCAATAGACTATTTTTTATTATCAAATAAATTAGCCCCATGTATAGAGTTGAGATGAAACAAAATTACATTGAATACATACATATATATATATATATATATATATATATATATATATATATATATATATATATATATATATATATATATATATATATATATATATGCCAGGAGAAAGTTATCATAAAACATCTTATTGTATATACTATTCTCGGCTCCCCTGCAGATGATATATGCATGGCTCTTAGAAGTATTGCAAAATGTCATATTCCAGAGGTTAAATTTTTTCCCCTTTCTTTTGTTTTTGCAGATGTTCTTGTCCATGTATGAAGACATCTTCTTCCAACTTGTAAAGTACAACATGCTTGTCATCTGAGAAAGTATCTTCATAAATAAAACTCTAAGCGAATAAAATGTTTTGTTCATATTTTTTGTTCTTTTCCTATAAAGTAACTGAAGACTATTTATGTTGGAATTATACTTATATGGATTCTTTTGATATTGCGTGGACTTTGCTGGATGTACTTGGGAGAAGAGAAAATATATCTCAACTGATAAAAGATACCTATCAAGTATTTTCGGTGATATCGTGTGATTTACTCTTTGGTGGGTAATATCAAATAGCGCTTTTAGTCTGTCGGAGATTGCTAGCCATCATTAGAGATTGGGATATAAAAATGGAAATGTCGAAATTGAGATAAAAATGTAATTGCTCTATAATATTATAGTAGTGCCCGATCTTTCACCAAACTTGATTGAAAATTATTGAGGACTTTTGGAAATATCTTGTGGACAGTCAGGAGCGAATTCAGGAATGTACCAACATAGGACCTGCAAAAAAATATATGTCAATCAGAAACTGATTCATAGATACACCGTGAATTTCCATAAATTCTTCTTTGATAGATGGTCCATACTTTAGCTAAAGTTTTTTTCTAATCTGATAACTTGTTGAGATATGATTGGAATTGGCAAGAACGGATGCAGAAATGTTAGGAAGAAATACGCAAAAATATCTTTCTTCAAAAAGAAGTACTTTGATCTACCCCATATGTGTTAATTTCTCCTGTATTCCAAAACTTAGCTTCTTACGTATTATTTTTGACGTACATTCAAAGTTTCCAAGATTATATATATATATATATATATATATATATATATATATATATATATATATATATATATATATATATATATCAATGAAAAATAAGTTTTATATTTGGTAGGTGCATTAATTAAGTGATACCTGCAATAACTACCATTAGGCTACAAAATAAGCGTGTCTCAACCATGTATACAAACTTTTCACAAAAATCATCACCAACCAAATAACAAAAACACTTGAAAAAAACCAACCACGAGAGCAAGCTAGCTTTAGAAGGAGCTACTCGACCTTGGACATTAGGATACTAAAACTTTTACAGTGCTTGCTTAACCTTCAAAAACAGAAGATCCCATTCATCCTTAAAAAAGAGCGTGTATAACCAATGTATCTTCTCAAAAGTCACTCATGGAGACGGAACATGGATCCTAACCAAGACACAGATCTGCAAATTGAGAACCATACAACGTGCCCATGAAAGAATTATGCTTGGCCTCACATGGAGATACCACGAAACTGCACAGTACATCCGAAAAAAGACAAGAGTCAGGGACATCATAGAATCCATTAAAAATCATGTTGCAAAAATGGTGGACAACTCATGGACATCGTGACTCGTGACATGGATCCTCCGATATCACATGCGCAAAAGAGGCCGGCAGAATATTAGATGACGTATGGTGAATCCTGGAGATAGTCTATGTCCAACGACGGACGTTGAAAGACTGGTGATGATGATGATGATGATGATGATGATGAGGAGGAGGAGGAGGAGGAGGAGGAGGAGGATGATGATCATGATGATGATGCCCAAGTATGAACAAAATGCATGAAAGGAAACAAGAATGGAACAATTGTTCCGTTGGTACCAAAAATTGGTCTGACCCCTGAACTAAATTGTGTCTATGATATTTGGAGTATCGCTTTGCTACTTATCTTACTTTTAAAGCTGAGAATTGTTTGACTAGATATCCTAACTTTTCGAAATTCATTGAGAAAATGAAATTGAAAGAAATATCATACGTTGAAAATCATTCGTTGATATCCTTTGGTAAAATTACAATTTTTCCCTTTTCTTGTCTGTGCGCATTAGATTTTGTTTTTCTTGTCTTTTTTTAGGTTTAGTATTTGACCAATAATTTCATCATAATATTCAAATAGGAAAACAAGTGAAAGTCGGGTTTCTCAAAAAACTGAAGTTTGATCTTCATTTAACCCCGTCAACCGAAGACATGATTGAATATAGATACCTCATTTGAATTCATTCGTGGATCTCCATATACTTTGATGGTATTATGCAGAGAGGTTAGGCAGGGTCTTTGAATGAATTAAATATTTTTACAATTACTCTCCTAGCTTCAGAAATATCCACGCAAAATTCCCCCAACCCCCAGAAGAAGGGTTTTTTTTCCAGTTTTTCATGCATTTATGAATCCCTTCATGTTCCTCACATAGTAGCTCGCAAAGAATAAATTACAATGATGTTACATAGATGATGGTACAATGGACCAAGGAAAGAAAGATAAAATTTTGTGGTTGATGGACGAATTCCTCACAATCACTTTCCCCGTAGTATAGCTATTGATCCTCAGTTTCAAGAGTCCTTCGCTTTGGTCGAGATTTGTGCTCCCAACGCAGTCTAGTTCAAAAGCATTTTGGAAAAGAACAGATAAAATCACGTCTGTCTGTGGAAAGAATTAAATTTCCCTTGTTTGTTGGGAAAAATATTTCCAATTTTCTTTAAGGATTATGACCAATTATAAATCCGCTAACACCTCGGCAAAATTCAATTTCAATCCGAATTTAATCTCATTCATGATGTTTTTTTAGACAAAAACTATCCCGTGAATTATAGCTATCTCTATAGATTTGTTGCTGCATTCAAGGAAGTTCAGAAACAAAATAAATATCCAACGAAAACGTTTTTGATGGTTTTATCAATTCTTAATCCTAATTGAATTGTCAACGACTCTTTAGTCTCTACTTGGTTGTATTTCATCTTGAATAATGAACACCTGCCGCTTCCAAAGAATTCTTCATTAAAAACAAATGTCACATCTTCAAAAGTGAACAAAGTCAATGCCATCATCAGTATATATTCAGTCAAGTTCAGTACAGATAAAGCCGTAAGTGTGTGACTGTTTAGATTTTAGTCTATACATTTGGAACATCCAGCAGGACTGGCCTGACTAATGGCCTATAAGAATGAATCTCCTGAGCATAGCTTCAGGTCCTGAGTATCTCAACCACAATGTGCACTAGACTCAGTATACAATAAAAATGTTATTCGATCCTTGGTTAGTAATAATTGATTCACTCCAGAGCACTGCATAAATGTTTCTACAGGTAATGCTGACATCTTTTTCATTTACATACAAACAATATCCCATGTCAACACGGGAAATCAAGTGTCAAACGTGCTTCACCCACTTCAGTTTCCATGCAAATTCTAGTAGTGCTGTAATCATTGTCGTCTTAATTGGCTGATGACTTTTCTTTCATGGGAGCGATATTCTTTTATGACAGACTTGTATACCTTTGTATCTGAAAGATGAATTTTCAAGACATTGCTTGATATCGTGGAAGGCCTCATAAAAATGGTAGAGATATAATTAATCAATAATTGAAAATATCCGTTGATGAGCCGCCATATATTTTTCCCCAGAAATTAGAAAAATATTTTTTTCCAGTTACTTATAAATTCCAAAAGGAAAGGTGTACAGCCTGTTCGTCCTCACGATAGTCACTTATGAACCTGAAGTATGGAACCGAAGTGAAAAGGATGATGCAAAATGTCCTAGAGCTAAAAACACTCAGCATCATATTGAAACAAGGCAACAAACATGGTATCCATCGTATAAACTCAGATGACAATGAACCAGAAGTGTTGCAAGAATGCCACAACTCACGGCATGGATTCTCTGGAATCATATGTCGAATTGAAGCCAGCAGAAATTGAGAAAGTATGACGATTTAAACAGGTTTGCTGGACCTTTTTATTATGTGTGTTGGGGGTCAAATAATTTCTGAAGTTAGTCATGCCATCGTATTTTGCAAGCCAAAGTTTCGCATATGATAGCCGGGGATACTCGTTGTAAGTTAACGTAACAGGTGGTTGTCTGATATTCTTGCTACATAACTGGCCCCTTGCTAATTGATTATATGATATCTCCGAGTTCTGCTTTTTCCCTAATATATTGCACTATTACGGAAACTATCCATGTTATGTTGAGTATGATTCTCCCACATGCACGTTGCATGTTTTTCTACTTGAAAGCCAATCTTTTGGTTAGGTTTCATGTTTCAGCACCATGTACGTCTATCGGCAGTGGTTGTGAAACCTTCTTTTTTAGGAATAATTGAATGTTTTACCGAAATCCTTCCAAACTAATTTGTGTCTTTGCTAGATTTTTTTCCTTTTGAGGATTTTATGGATAGGTGGATGTAATAGTCTATTTTCTCCAGCTCTACCTTTTTTTTATTTTGATCGTTGTGTCTTTATCTTTTTTTGAATATTTATAATAAATTCGTGATGTTGGATTCACCAAATATACGGATAATCATGGATGGTTTACAAAACAACTGAACTCTATGAACCTTCGTTCATTTACTCTCTGTATGAAAAACAAACAAAAAACAAACAAGCAAACAAACAAAAACAAAGCATACATGCATATATCATTTCTGTGGCAAAGTATACACCAGATGAGATATATTGCACGAATCATTTTCCTATTGTTGATGTTCAACAACATCACATATTCGGAAATTATTACTTATACAATGGGTACAAATAGAATAGTTCAAGGTGCATTATGGTTGGAATTCAAGACAACACGTAAGAGACTATGATTCATGCTCATGCATACGACGACATAAACCCAAATTTCTTTTCAAAATTAGCTTTCTATTCACAAGATCACACAATTTATTTACCAATGTTGAGTAAGAAAAAAAGAACGAAACAAAATGCATGTCTGAACAGAAGGTTCATAACTATACCGGTGTTATGTAAAAATGTCCCTCTATAGTGCCGTTCATCATTGTATTTTGGCAACTCTTCGGAATGCTAACAGAGATATTATTGTATTTGGTTTTAACCTACACATCATCTTTTTCTAGACCTTCCTGCCCTTCTCTCTAATGCTCCATTTTTTTTTGCTAAATTAGCATTCTGTCAAAAGCAGGTTTGGCCATTCCTAGAGGTGGGGAATGTAGCTTATTTTCTGAGCTTGCTGATTTTGCATGGCTTCCAGTTTTAACTTTTACTTTCACTCTAAACTAACTCCCTGCATATTCAGCAGTTTTTGTTTTATGCTCTTAGATGAGGGCTTTGGCCGTCAGTTAGTGTCAAATTGATTTCCTTTTGTTTTCGGGGCTGATTCTCTTGAGCATTACCAAGATTTTTGCATTCAATTTCCCCTTTTCTTTTCGACTGCGGAGAATCTTCTTCCTTACTTTTCTATTCGTTTCCGAATTTCTTTGCCTGTGGATTATCCTTCTTATCTCTTCCCAAAGCAGCTCATTTATTCCGACCGCCTCTGGGTGGCTTCTAGGAAGATGCGTTTTTTTTTTACCATTGTAGGTGTTGGTAATCATGCTGCTTCTTTTCTTTTTCTTATCATCGTGTTTTTCTCTGTCACCGATGTTACCACTGCAAACACCACCAACTTTTTGTTCTTCTTCTTGTTTTATCCTTGTGTTCTTATTTCCTTTAAAGATTTGCATTATCATCAGTGTTCGCCACTGACATTTTTCTTTCTTTTATTCATTGTAGATTTTTGTTGTTGTTGTTGGTGATGTTGTTGTTGTTGTTGTTGTTGTTGTTCTTCTTCTTCTTCTTCTTCTTCTTCTTCTTCTTCTTCTTCTTCTTCTTCTTCTTCTTCTAATTGTTATTTTTGTTGTTCATGTACTTCTTCTCACCCCTTTTTGTTACAGTTCGTCCCCTTCTTCCCCCTTCTTCGTCCGTCTTTTCTTTTTCTATTCTCCTTCTACTATACTTTTTTTCTTCATGTTTTTTCTAATAAAAGTGTTTTTTTTTCCTTTTCTCCTCATTTGTTTTTTCTTTCTGTGAGATATTTCTATCTTTTCCTATGGAAAGTTCAATATGCAATTCCCCTAATATGAATGGTGTTAGTTTAGCATAATTTCTTTCGAACCATCAACCTCTGTCCTTTTCTTCTCTTTCCTCTTCTTCTTCGTTGCATTTTTCTTTTTCATTTTCTTTTTGCGATTCCTCCTATTATTACAATACTCGGTTAATTTTCATTCTCCTCCTCTTTCCTCTTTTGCATGTCGTCCTTTTATTTTTCTTCTTCTTGTCGTTGTTGTTGCTGTTCTTTTCTTCTTCTTCTTTTTATTGGGATTAGTTTTTTTTTTCTTTTTTTAGGTCTTTTTCTTTGTTTTCATTGTTGTTGGTGGTGGTGGTGGTGCAGGGTTTTTTCTTTCAACCCTTATCGTAGCATGTGCTGTGCGTTGTTTTTGTTGTTGTTGTTGTCGTCGTCGTCGTTGTTGTTGTTGTTATTGTTGTTGTTGTTGTTGTTGTTCTTCTTCTTCTTCTTCTTCTTCTTCTTCTTCTTCTTCTTCTTCTTCTTCTTCTTCTTCTTCTTCGTGCTCATATCTACCATATAACCCCCTTGTATTCCTCTAAAATGTTCACTTTATATTTCCCTGCTTATTATCGACTCGGCCTATATTAAGGACTCAGCATCGTTTTCCCCTTCTTCTTTCCCTGTTCATGATGATAAAATATCACCGAATCCTATTCTTTTTTCTCTAGATTTTCCCAGAGATGTCATCATTTTACAATGACGTATGGTTCAAATAATTGATTCAAAAAAACATCTTCACACACAGAGCATAAATTTAATTCTTATCAAGTCTAATGGGGAAGCCAAAAATTCATGAAAAGATCTCTTCAGAAAAAGTACCTTAACCAGAAAAAATGAATGTTTCACAAAGCAAGATAATTCACAAATACATGAAACTTTTCCAAAATCTGGAATGCACTTAAAATGCTTATTTTTCAAGCTCTAATATTTGATTTTGAAAATTAGGTTGTGTCCTGATGTGCGCTCCTACTGAAATGATTTTCGTCGAATGTTGACGCATAATTTACATGCAATTATGTCTACAAAGCAATAAATATTTGTCAGGGAAGAAAACCACAGCAAAGACGATGAGCTTTTGTCTAAAACCCTGTCCATCTCAACCATCAACAAGAACATATGTTTTATTCAGTTTTTAAGTGATTGTCCCAGTCTGCCTCAACAGCTAAATACGTATATGGTACGTCTACAAGACACGACAATTAATTTAAAGGGCTGAATAATCCATAATATGGTTATAACTTTTTTTTCTAACCAATCTATTCCAGATTAAGTTGTTGGGGTAAATTAATGTAAATTTATGCTAGATTAGTACGATAGTTTTTTTAGGGCAGCGTTAATGCTTGTTTTCTGTTGTTTTATTTCGCATTATTCAGTGATTTAGAAAAAAGGCAAGGAAAATAATTAATTCATTGATCACCTCCTTTCAAAGTTTTAAGGTGGTCATCTCAAAACGCTGTCAAAAAAACAGTTTCTTCTGAGCAGCTAAGCTTGCCTGTTCCTAGATTAAGCTTGAAAAAGGATAGGGAAATATATTCATGTTATCCAATGTAAAAGGAATTGGAATCATTTGGGCCATTAGCTCTATGTCCTTTATTTGAATCTTAAGTGTTTTTATCCTTAGTCCTTACCACAATATAGCTATTACAGCTTTCTGTATTTTGAAAAAAACGTCTGTTCACTGGGAAGATTGCATGATATTGAAAAGCCTAGAATGAAGCATGTTGTTCATTGGAAAGCACATAATGTTGTTTCAGTCCGAGTGAACCGTTAGTAGATCGAAGGGTTAGGTGCACTTCACTGTTTCTACCCTTTTAGACGACCAATGGTGGATGAAGCTTAGTTCATATTCTTTCGAATTGCATTGATCAGGAAGGCATAGTTTGCTGATTGCAACGATGGTAACTCCTAGCTTAGCACCTTCTAGTGCAATTATGTGTTTACTCATTGGATATCTTTTGAAATCTAAAGTAGAGTAGACGGGGGTTGCTGTTATCGCACATATGCCGTTATTATTGGTAGATTCAATTCGGCAAATGGATGATAGAATCGCTGTAGCCCTACAAATGGCTCAATTGATCAGACATGGGGGCTACTGATTCTTCTATAATTAAGTATCCCTGCTTATATCCCATTATGTGTGTTCGGGCGCTCTTAGTTCCATTTATGGGACTACAAACTTGGATGTGTGTATGATTGCACCACTTGGCACCAGGCTTTCTGGGATCACTCTGACTATTCTGAACCAGCAATGCCAAAATCTTATGCAGATATTTCTATGGATGATGATTTCAGATTCATAGACTTGCAATGATTTGAAAGAAACGTGTTTTTTGCGTTAATGAATAATATTGTTTCTATAATTGCCATTGAAATAAGGTTTTCTTGCATATCTTGAAAAAAGTTCTTCGGATAAATATAATATAACTTAGTTTCAACTGGAAGAGATGCAATGTTTATGTTAGCTATGAATACAAATTGAAGAATCGTTAAACTGATTACATACCTATATTCTATTAATAATTCAGACCATATCGCTGTAAGTTCGATGCTGTACCAGTTCGTAACATTTGTTGTATCATACTTAATGTATAAGTAATGATCTAAACATAGGGAGTATTGGAACATACCTAACCAGTTATGAAAGTTATTCATACCGTTTCAACAAATCATATACATATATAAGCCACTGTGTGTGTGAGTGTGTGTGTGTGTGTGTGTGTGTGTCGAACAGTTAATAACATTTAGATCTAAAATTGTCAACGTTTAATTTCAATGTATGTGATCGACGTTAACAACTGGTATACAAAGGAGGAAATCATTCTGGATATAGTTATTTTGTGTTGAATATTTAAGTTTCTGTTGCTAAGTAGCGAACTTATTGCTTAGAGAGAGATATAAAGACAGACAGACAGACAGACAGACAGACAGACAGACAGAGAGAGAGAGAGAAAGAGAGAGAGGGAGAGAGAGAGACATGCACATACACACACTGGAAATGAGATGCTCATTAAACTTACTTAACACTTGTACAGGGAAAAACTGATATTATAAATCCAATTTTTCCCTCGGCTCAAACTGTTGCAACGAATAACGGTCTTGGTCACAGCTGTAGTTGCAGATCGATCCCAGGAAGCAAAATAATGCAGCAATATCGGCACCAGCAGGTTTATGGCAAAATTAATATCATAACTAAAACATGAGGGTAGGGGAGTGACATCAAAAGAAACAACGACAATCATCGTTTCAAGGTAGAAACATGATAACTTTACTCCTCAAAAGTGCTGGAACAAGACTTGATATTGAACACCTTATTTAAATTGGAAAAAAGAATTTCTGAGATATAAACAAGGTAAATCATCTTCCTAGATCCCATTGCTTTTTTCCTTCTGCTGCCAAACCGTTTTTTTTTCACTTTGTCTCTATGCCTGTCGGCAACATAAACAGTGGTTGGGAAGCCAGAAAGCCTAAATGCGGCAAACCAGACCGCTTCCAGCGAGTTTTCCCAGACGGCTGACGCCAATTGTTAAATCCTTTATTGCTGTGGTCACTCCAGGTTTTCCCTGCCACGATTTAAATAGCTTTTATGTAAACAAACTGTCCAATCAAGACCGTTTGTTTCAATGGTACGATCCCCTTTTATATATTCTAATAACAATTTTGAATCGAAAATACTGGGGGAAGTCAGCCACAACAACCACCTAGGACAACGAATATCCATGAAATCTTTGAAGGGAGAGAAAAACAAACAAATGATTAGTCTAGGGTGGCAAGCTTTCAATCAATCTTCAAAGACAAAAAAAACTCAATACGTCCTAAAAAAAGGTTATACAATCAATAAATCCTCCCCGCATTCACTTAAGATGGTCAAACATGGAACTTAATGAAAGTGTCGACCAAAACATTGACCTTAAAATAAAGAACAATGCAATATCATTAAATCTAATCAGAAAGTCAGATGGCCATGGGCTGGTCATGTAGCAAAACTGTCAGACAGCAACTTGACATCAAAACTCAGTACTCACAACAACAGGGATTCCAAAAGACAGCATACGAAAATGAGTCCTGCAGAAAATAAGATTATGTGACAGATTAGACGAGGTCTGGAAGTGCTGGTTCCATTAGGCTCACAATTGGAAAGTCCTGCTAATATTGAGAAGGTTCATGTAAAACAAGGGGCACTAAAGGTTGATGATGTGGATTTTGCTACAGAACATCCACTGACTCAGAGTAAAATCCAAGCTACCCCAGTCACCAAGCAGGGTCCTTTTCTATCCCTTCCCCCCCTCTCTCTCTCTCTTCCTCTCACTCTCTCTCTCCTTTTCTCTCACTTTTATACAAACTGATTCATGTTCAAGTATATGTGAGTATGACTGTAAACGCCATATAAATGAATAACGAATATAAAAGATATATATTTTATTGAATTGATTTTCACAGACATCTCTATCTCCCATCGTTTTTTTTTAAATTTCGAATTCTAAACAGATATAATCATTAATTGCAAATTCAAACTGGTAGATTTTGGAAAATAAAAGTTGCTTAAAAGATAATCTTGTCCCGTACCTGATATACAAGTCAGATGATTTTGAAATGACCTCTTTCATCATCACGGTAATCGGAGTTCTATGTTCACGTATTTGTTGTCCTTATAAATATTTCACTTATGACAGTTATATCCTTATATATTTTCTGATTAAATTGATGTCTATCTGGGCTATATGGGGAGTAAACTAACTCTGTAGAAATTCCTATGGTCATGATGGCCATCACCCTACAAGGTGTAGACCTTGCATACGTTAAAGCACTGCAACACATATACAACGACAGCAACTCATTCATTAGGTTACATAAGGACTCTGAACTATTTCAGCTCCGAAAAGGAGTAGAACATGGTGATACCAGCTCACCCAAACTATTTACTGCCTGCTTTGAGATGATCTTCTGAAACATG
>OY735208.1:65531767-65576767 GCA_963457665.1 Thysanoteuthis rhombus
TTACAAACAGCTGGAAATGTGTGTTTGCGGGTGTATGACTTTGACTGCTCCTAGGTATTACTAATCTGGATATCAGACCACAGCTGTCTTCGTTCTCTCTTTTATGAAGATCGAAATATGATGATACTGCAAAGGTAGTATTGCTAACTTTATTCTAGAATTTACATACGAGAATTAGCAAAAAGTATTTTGAAACACTTATAATACCTCCGTTAATCAGATATATAACTAAAATATCGTAACATATTACGTATTGTTAAAATTTCAAATGTTGTTTTTATCTTTAACTTCTAATTTGATTCAATGACTGTTGTCGTGTATTTTCTTCTGTCTTCCCTTCGTTTTTTCCTTGATAAATTTATTTAGTTCCGACTTTTCAATTTCCTCTCTAGTTGTTGTCGGTGGCTTGAGGTTTCTGCATTCTTTCATGAGGTTTCTGGTTCTATCTGAGATTTTACTGAAGGGTTATGTGCACATTGGTTTGAATACAGTGGTGACTTCTATCATAGATGTTGTCATTCTGTTGCTTAGTTCACTGATGTTGGTATCATTTTGTTCAGTAAGAATTGTAAATCTTTTTATCAGTTTGAGCTTGAAAGATCAAGCATGCTCTTATGGTATGTTTAGGGGCTGCAGTTTTGTGTGAAAGATTTTTTTACATTCTTTTTTGCTATTTACTTGTATTTTACATCGTAACATTCTTTGGTTGCTGCTTACATAGGTTTGATTCTGGACTTTGATGTCTTTGACAATATTGTTTTTGTCAGTTAGGATGTAGTCTATTTCATTCTTCTTTTCGTGATTGGGGCTCTTCCAAGTCCATTTCCTTTTGGGTCCCTTCTTGAAGAATGTGGTCATGATTTTGAATCTGTTAGCTGGTGCAAAGTTCACAAGATCTTCTCCTCTATCGTTCCGTACTTTGTAACCGAATTTGCCGATGCAATGTTCATTTCCTTGTCCTACCTGTGCATTCTGATGTCTTGGAGTTGGGAATTTAAGTCATCATAGAAGTTGTCTATTTCCTCTTGGGTTAATTGCGAATTGGGAGCGTAGATCAGGATTATATAGAGTTTGTATCGCTTTGTAAGTTGTATGGTGACGCTAGCTATTTGTTCAGAGACGGCTTTGAAGCCAGTTAAATTTTCTTTGAGGTTCTTATTGATCAGGAAGTCTACTCCACTTTGTTTTACTTTCTGTTTTTCATGGCTGTAAAAGAAGATGTCGGCTCCTCATTTCGATTAGTTAAAAATCTCAAATGTCAGTGGACTGACCATGTTGCAAGAATAGCGTACAACCGCTGGCAGTGTATTGGATGGAGAGACGAGCTAGACAATTTCAGAAAGTACTGGCCCCACGGCGCCCATGATAGATAGGTGTGGCGAATCATGGGGAAGTTCTTTGTCCAACGACTGACGTTAAAAGACTGATGATGATGATGAGGAGGAGATAGCAATTCATAACGCCAAGCACAACCAACATCTCAATTGAGATGAAAGACATGTATATTGTCTACACTGCACGAGGACCTAATTAACACGTAATACATCAATCACTGATGACAGTTGCATCTAAAACGATTGAATATGTTCAACTGACGATTTCGTCACATTATATCCGGTAAAACCAAACAACAAGACCTATTGAAATTTTATGTTGCTAAAAACACTTTGGCTCCATTGAAATTTCACCATTATTTAAATGCAAAGGTAACATAACGGAAATTCTTCAAGATTCGGGGCTTCCACGTGTCTTAAGTAATGGCTCTGTAGCTATCTGTTCAGTGCAAGAAAAGAAAAAGAAAACCTTTCAAAACTGACTGACATGGAATAATTTGATCAGCCATTGCACATTATGAGCGACCCTTATTCTGAGGCTCAATAATCCCACACGTTCAAAAACTTTGTTCGAACGACATTTCAACAACAACCAGTACTTATCAATTGAACAATCCTTTTCATATGGCATCAATTCCTAATTTGGCTAAAGTTTACTTGCAATGGGTATCGTCTATAACCAAAAGCTTGTCAAAAATACTCATTTCATGATCACTGATCACCTTTTGACGAGGCTTTTTTTACAAGCCATTTTCCAAGCAGCATGCATAGGAAGACCAACATTACAATCAACATTGATGATGAATATATTTCCAATGATTTTGTGGTTCACTAACACACGCATACATACACATACACACATACACGCGCACACACACACACGCACACACACACACACATATAAATATATATATATATATATATATTCAAACACGGAACACATTTAAAAAAAACTTCAACTGTTAATGCAGTTTACTTAACTTTCTATTTTGGGGTGTTATATTTTTTACACAAACTCTGTGCTTATTGTAATATGTGTAATTTTTCCTTAGTTTGGATCATCAATCAAGTTTCTTGATATATATATATATATATATATATATATATATATATATATATATATATATATATATATATATATATATATATATGAGTGAAGGATTTACATCTTTTATGCTTGTGCGTATATGAGTATGTACATGTATTCTCCTATCTATGAAGAAGATTATGTTATTGTTTTCAATGATGTAGTATTTTCATTTGCTATGCATTGAAAATGTGAGACTATTATTCACTCATTGTTATTTTCATTCCATGGCCTTTTTTTTTTTTTTTTTTTTTTACTAAGCCTCTTCCTTCCATTCTGGGATTATATATCTTCAGAACAATACAGAAAACTCCTGCTGTAAATCTGACAGTAATGAGGTCAGCATTTTTGATGGCTATTGTATCGAAATACGCCGAAAAGCTGACCCATTACAATGAAAGACTAACTAAACTAACTCTGAATTGGAATCTCATTTCTCATCCAACAGTGCTCCAGTCATGCTCAGCACCATTACTACTATTGTCTGTCCGAAGAGATTTCTATCAATATTTTTTCATTCCGTTCAATCTTTTTTCTTACCATCAGCCACTGGTTTGTATTAACAATGGAACCTCCGTATTCAAAGATTTGCAAAAGGTCCTCAATTCTAGCTTTGAAATGAAACCATTATCTTGTTAGCTGGTTTGGAATTCAAATGCACGGATATTTACCAAGTGTAGCTTAGTTTTGAAACATGGCACATAAAATAAGGAACCGAGTGAGAATCAAAATCGCCTCTGATGAGGAATAATTTGCAAAACACACTATGCATATCGCATCAAAAAGCTCTCTGAACAACTGTATATATAGAGATTACTTATATATATAATTACTTATTCTCAGGTAAACTCATCGTACACCGAAACAAACTTGAAATAGGCAGAACTGAAACCAACACGCGCGTGCACACACACACACACACGCGCGCGCGCGCGCACACACACACACACACACTCATATGTTCATATGCATGTTTCCCTCGCTCTTGAGAGAGAGAGAGAGAGAGAGAGAGAAAGAGAGAGAGAGAGAAAGAGAGAATGAGAGGCAGAGACGGAGACAGACAGACGGATAGAGATTGATGATGATCATAACGGTGATGGTATTATCAATATCAGTAGAAAAACTGATAATATTATTGATTATATCGATAGTATTAAAATAATAATAATACTAATACTTACACAAATACTTCAGCTACTACTACTACAACTACAACTACTACAACTACTAATAATAATGATAATGATAATTAGAAGAAGAAGAAGAAGAAGAAGAAGAAGAAGAAGAAGAAGAAGAAGAAGAAGAAGAAGAAGAAGAAGAAGACATGCTACAATAAAGGTTGCAAAGATGTTAAGATTATAGCCTAGCGACACGGAATATGGAAAAAAATCAAAAACAAACAAAAACGTTTGGAACAGAAACCCATGCACACCCGATATCCAATTCATACCCAAGATGTTGATAACACACGAAAGAACAATATGTTGCACAGAAGTTCTGGATGTTTCTACTCAAGACCAGAACCTTCCTAGCACATGTTATCGATAACTGTGCTAACCTCAACTGCAGGTTCGGTGACAGTGCAGCTGGGACTGTTGACTGGATCTTACCTGGATGGTTTAATCTAGCCCTCAACAGGTATTGATTTAGAATAGATAAAGTGGGTCAGTACATCTAGCGGATAGTCTGTTAGCCCTATAGCACGCCATTCATTGCACATTGGATGGGCAACCACTCAGGAGCTATTATTGAAGGACAGGATGTGACAATATCATGGAATTTCCAGTTCACACGGATCAAACTATGGGAACCAACCTTCCAAACGTTAAAGACATTGATGAAAATGAATGCTCATCAATAGACACGTCCTCTTCACCAGGCAAAAATATATCTGTGAAAGACTTTGAACATTTGTCTAAATACAGAGACCTACAAATTGAGATCAATAAATGTGGTAACATGACACTGAAACAATGCCTGATGTTATAGGGGCCTTTTGGTCATGAAAAGTGCGTCGACAAATATCTAGGTTGAACACGAAAATACAGCATTTATACAATATAAAAGTTGCCTTCATAGACACAGCAAATGTTCTTTGCAAAGCACTGTCCATGAAATTATTTTGTCTTTTATATAACTATGCACTGTGTCTTGTATAGTCTATTTTATTGATCCCCCATTGTACTAATATAAAAAATCAATGTCAGTATCGAGTAAGTCATACCATCATTGGTTGGCCCAGATGTCTAGTTGAAATTTGACGTGCTATGAATACTATAAGACGTAAAAGATATGATAATAATACTAGATAAAGATTTATACAAAGCATATTTACCATCATTATCAAAATATAAATGTGTGTGTGTTTGTGTGTGTGTGTGTGTGTGTGTGCTTTGGTGTGTGTGCTATCGAAGAAAAACCAACGATAAACAATTCAGTACCTGATGATGCTTGAAAACTCTATTTGAAATGGCCTCCTACTATAACACTGCGAATGTACCATTTGGCCCATTCGGTGGAAATAGAATAAACAAATACTGAAAATGTGGTCATCATCATCATCATCATCATCATCATCATCATCATCATCATCATCATCATCATCATCATCTATCACGGGCGTCACGGAGCCAGTACTTCCTGAACTTGTCTAGCTCGTCTCTCAATCTAACATGTTGTCGGCCTCGGTTGCGCATTTGGTTTCGGGCAATACATGTTGTGAGTCGTGATGTCCATCGATCGTCTGCCCTTCTTGCAACATGGCCAGCCCACCGCCATTTGAGATTTTTTATGGATTCTATGATGTCTCTAACTCTTGTCTTTTCCCGGATGTACTGTGCTGTTTTGTGGTCTCTCCATGAGAGGCCCAGCATTATTCTTTCATGTGAACGTTGCATGGTTCTCAGCTTACGGGTCTGTCTCTTGGTTAAGTTCCATGTTTCAGCTCGATAAGTGACTATTGGGAGGATGCATTGGTTATAGACCCTCCTCTTTAGGACTAATGGGATCTTGTTATTTCTAAAGGTTGGGCTAGCTCTGCCAAAGGCTTGCCATCCTAGTGTGATTCTTCGCTTGATTTCTTCTTCTTTTGAGGGTCTCATGGAGATTCGTTGCCCTAGGTAGATGTAGTGGTCTACTTTCTCGAGTTCTGTGTCCTCGATTTCGATCTTAGTGTTTTTATCTCCAATGTGGTTGTTGCACATGATCTTCGTCTTGCTGAAGTTCATGTGTAGGCCGACTTTCTTGCTCTCCTCATTTAGTTCATCTATCATTAGTTGGAGGTCGTGTAGGTTCTCTGCGAAAAGGGCTATGTCGTCTGCGAATCTGAGGTTGCTCACATACTCGCCGTCTATTTTAATTCCTTCACTCTCCCAGTCTAGCCTTCTGAAGATCATCTAGAGGCAGGCAGTGAAGAATTTAGGTGAGCTGGTATCACCTTATCTTACTCCTTTCTGGAGCTGGAAGAGGTCTGAGTCTTTATGTAGCCTGCCGTGATTGTATATATGTTTCAACACTTCAACGTATACTGGATCTACACCTTGCCAACTGATGGCCTCGATGACCTTAGGAATTTCTACTGAGTCAAATGCTTTTTTGAAGTCAATCTGTCAGAATTAAACACATAGAGCAAATATAAAACAGTGGATAAACACCATGAGAATTTGGGAGAAACTATATACAAAATGACTTAAATTCACTAAATCACTGCGGAAAAAGCTTTACAAATGTATTTCTACTTCATAGTTTGCTCTCCAGTGAGACCCTCGCCGATCAGAATCTTCTTTATCTGTGGTCTTATTAACATCATATACAAATTATCAAAGCCTTCCAGGACACCTTAAGATTTTTTTAGTTTGACTGGGAGGCATTTCGGAACTTCAAAATGGCGGCAATCCTGATGGGATTCCGACGCATTTTACCAAGTTTCTTTTCTTTTTTTTTTTTTTCCTAATTGACAGCAGGGATATCTTGGCGCATCACCAACTATAGAACTGACCACATCTTCCCTAATTCAACGTGGGGATGAATGATGTCATGTGGGAGTTACTAGTTGACCTTCGGAGGGAGTTTATGACAAAGCTGCATAGAAAATTAGACTAGGTGAAATGATTTTTGACAGCTCTGACTAAAGAGTCTGCAGTCTTCAAAAAACTTCCGTAAATTGTCGGTGACAGAGTAGGAACAAAGTAATCATAATTTGATCACAAAAACAACTTTTGTGAAAGTGTATGCATCTATGAATATATGCATGCACAGACGTGCATATATATATATATATATATATATATATATATATATATATATATATGTATGTGTGTGTGTGTGTGTGTGTGTGTGTGTCACTCACTCTGTCTTTCTCTCCCTCCCTCTCTCTCTCTCTCTCTCTCTATATATATATATATATATATATATATAAGCAATGACATTTTGACGATTCAAATAAGCACTTGGGCGTGAACGAGGGGTTTGTGTATTCCAATGACCCAGGGAGCTTTCTAGGCAGGATTTCAATTCTCAGTAAGTCAAACCAAGTTCTGGGTAGGTCATTGACAAACTTCCTTTTGCTAGCACAAAAAAAATCACATTGCTAATTTCTGTGAAAAAGAAATATTATATACCTGATCTTATTTTCTGCGAGTGAAAAACAACTCAAAAAACTCCATAATGCATAATAGATGTACGAATTCATAATCAAATGATATATCAGAGGGTTGATATGTCGTTGAATAAAATAAACCATTAACGTTTTAACAAGCACATGAATATACGAATTATCACATATATATATACACATATATATCCATATATATATATATATATATATATATATATATATATATATATATATATGTATGTGTGTGTGTGTGCGTGTGTGTGTGTTTATGTACGCTCGTGCATAAGTATATAGAAAGAAGGAAAGAGAGAGAGAAGTATACACATATGTATATGTGTGTATGTGTAGGTGTATGTGTTTTTAAGTGTTCATATATATATATATATATATATATACATATATATATATATATATATATATATATATATATATATATATATATATATATATATATATATATATACACCTGTGTCTGGAATTTTATGTACGTAGATATGGCTGGATGCAATCACACGCACACACAGAGACATGTATGCATGTGCAGATATTATACTGCGCAATCACACATCCGCACATATATGTGTGTGTATATATGTGCTGTATTTTTCCTTACATACTCTACTAAGCCCTTATCACAATACATCTGAATATAGGCAATGACACACACATAAAATATCTTGTGAATCCTTTCAAAGAGTTATACAAAAAGATGTCTAGAAGCAAAAATACCCCTACCGTTGATATAAGTTATTTCCAAATTTAGCTTTTTTTTATGTTGGATGTATTTTTGGATACTTATATTCCACCTTTATTGAACCATTGGATGCATTGGTATTTTTTACGATATTTGTTGGTAACATGCAACATTTTATCATTGAACCCCAACTTAGCAGTATCTTATCATTCTTAAAGAAAATGAATTTACGATCGATTTGCGATTATCAATTGTTAATGAACATATGGTAGAAAAGGTGTATGACAAGATATCCAAGGAGCTGTGTCGCTATATCGACAGTACGGTCCATAAAAAGGCAATCAAAATGATAGGTGACGTGAAAATACCTTTTGTGACTAGGTTGTCTCCGTAAAGTTTTACCAGAACTCATGCATGAGATATGTCGTGACACGTCAGTAAAAAATCGATGGATGATATTGGAAGATGTGACTGATAATTTTTTAACCGTACAGAGTAAATATTACTCAGAACACAACAAAGAATACTAAGTGGGATCGAAAGACAATGGAATACTGCTTTGATTTCCCTGATGCAGTTGAAAGTTGGGAAATCGCAGCTAAACAAACACAAAGCATTTTGGCATAGTCGTTTGATTCGATCAGATTGAGCTCGATTTGTTCAGCCCTTCAAGTTAGCTATTAAGTTAGTCGTGAAAGAAAACCATCTAGACAGCGGAGAATGAAGATGGTTACATAATGCTAAGGGATTGTTTTACGTTGGTCAGCTTATGTACATAGATAAAGGAACCATGGAAGGAGAAAAGTTTGGGATTTCCCGGAAGTAGATTTTAGATGAATATGTTCAATTCAAAATCTGGCCCTACAAAGAAATCGGAAAAGACTGCTACACAATGTTCCAAAACAAAAGTCAAATCTGGATACTCAATGGATGGAGGGAAGGGGATATCAATCTTTGACAATAACCTCTGCTATCGCTTGATCTATATCATACTGGATGTATTTGGAGTGAATTGAAAATGGATGTTACCGAAAGAAACCCAGAGAATATATAGGATTTACAGAGGTCCAGCAAAGGAAAATGGCGTAGGAATTCCGTCAAAATCTTCCCAAAGCATTTTGTTAATTGCCTTGAACGCTTTGAAAAAATGGTAAAATGGAGTAACAATTGATTACTGAACTTCAATCGTTCTTGGCATTATGTTGAAATATTCACCCAATCAATCATGATTTATATAAACCGTACATATAATTTTTGCTTGCGTTTTATTAGGCTATTTTTTAAAAATGAGTCAAATATTGAACTTATTTACTTTATATGTGTGAATCATTTCGTATGTTGGATTTAAGTTGTAGAGTAAATTGAACAGTAGAGTTGTTGGTTCAGGAAATCATTTGTCACATTGATATACATAATGCATTTGTGTGCAAGAGTGTAGGCGCGAATATGTGATGTATAAATGATAGAAGGTATGTTGGAGGAAATACTGAAGTTTCCATTCTGAATTCCCTGAGGTTATATCCTCGCTGAGAAGTCCATGAATACAAAGTATTTGAATAGGTGTCAAATGCATCATTCCACATTGCAAGTGCTCAGCAAGCAGGGTAAAACTCATGTCACTCGGTTCATCAAATAACTCCAGATTTGAATTCATACACGTCATCTCCCTGATTGCAACGATACCCGTCTCTTCCCTATTGTTATTTAGCCTCACAGTTCTCTGTATAGCCAGTTCGTTGGACAAATACATCAGGTGCATTTTTTGGTTGCTTTAAAAAGATGACGGCACGTTTTGCACTATTGTTATCAGCAACGCTCCTTGTATCCGTTCTGCAGAGATTTTTGGCGGAATAATTTCAATTTCTATATCACTGATGTTATATATCATCTATACAAGTGTCATACTTTCCTATACCTATACATTCACGCACAATTTTATAACTACTGAATCACATTCAGTGTATTGGGACAGATTATATAATGATTTTTATGTTCAGAATAAACCTTTACCCTTTCATATACCAGAAGGTCATTTCGGTCATCCATATATCAGCTTCCCGATGAAGTACTCGTAAATTTGAGTTTACCTCCATCAGTATGGGCAAAGGAGGAATATTAAAATCTGCAAAGGTATATCCTTCACGATTAACTTTATGGTACTTATTTATGCAAATTAAACAAGAATCGAAAAATTGAAAATTGATATTTAAATTATCGTGATCCCAAGATGTCCATTCAAAAAGTCTGTGTTCATTGCGATAATATACGATAATTTCTATGCTTACTTATTTTAGTTGAGGAAGATATGTTTCATAATATTTCATACGGACATATGTCTGTGTCCTGCCTGCTAATTGTGAAGAGAAAAGCTGGTCTTTAAGATAATAACACGAATGTAACATGTCAAATTTTGAGCGATAGGGTGGAATGGACATTAGCATTTGAATTAAACCACCGTAGCCACCAACAGCTTTGAAAGTTTCAATACTTTTTATATCTGAATGTCTTTGTGTGTTCCAGCGATATTGGTGGTATTGATTTGTCTACAGACTTGAAAATTGGTATCAGTTCTACAGTAAACACTCATTAATAGTGCTTCAGGGTTTTGGAATTTTTTTTTTTACCTTCGCGGGTCTTATTTTGATTGGCTTATCATTAACATCTAGATTCTATAGCAACTAGATTAGATGCCGTTACCACTTAATTTCCATTTTTCTGTGGAGATAATAATAATTCATCTTTACTATATTGATTCTTCGATGGGAAATTTCCATATGTCCTCATAATTTGACGCTACGGTTGCTCAGTTATTGACTGTGACAAATATAGATCATTTGTGTTATGATATTCAATTGCTTTGTTTTTCCTCATTAGATGTTTCAGTAATGTATCGCTCATGGTCTTATGCTTACGTAAGAACTTAATGACTGCCAATGTAGCAGAGTATTTTAGAAGTTTCTGATCCTGACTCAATTTTATTTCATGCTATAATCTCATCTTCCACGGACTATAATTTAACGTGTTTAATTTTTCTTTTTTATCAACATGTAACGCAGGCATTAGTACGTTAAAACAATCATTAGGTCAAAAACCGTCATTTGGCCTGACGTTGATGTTCAAAAATATCATCTTATTATGCCAATGACTGGATTCATGGGCCAAAAATCAGGATTCATCTCCGTAAATGATTACTGGTGGCTATCATCACGATTAGTTTTTAGTGTACGTCGTTTGACGTCTCTATCGTGGGCGTTACATAGCTAATACTCTCCAAACTTATCTAGTTCGTCTTACCATCTTAGATGTTAACCCCAGTTTCACATATGATCTTAGGGGAACCACATCCTTGGTCATGATGTCCAGCAGTTGTCTGAAATTCTTGCAACATAGCCGGCCCATTGCCATTCAAGTTTTTCCATGGAATTGATTATATATCAGGCTCCGAATTTTCTCTAATATTTCGTGCTGTTTCGTGATCTTTTCTTGTTGAATTGACCACGATTATCTCTTGTGCATGTTGGATGATTCCCGGTTCAAGGATCAATATTCCTGTTAAAATCAATGTTCTACCCCCTTCGGTGACTTTTGGGAGAATGCATTGGTTGTGTACACTTCTTTTCAGCACTACCAGAATTTCCCCTTTGCAGATGTGATTCTTACATATGATTCTAGTGTGGTTTAGAGTTTCACTTCCTCCCGTTCTATATTCTCGATTTGAATTTTCATGTCTTTGTCTTCACCCTATTCATTGTGTATGACATTTGCTTTAGGGAACTTCAAGTGAGGACAAGTTTTCTTCAGCCTGTTCATCTGGGACTCATAGATATTCTCAGCAAATAGAACAATATTCTGATTCCTTTATTTTCCCAATGTAGGTCATTTAAAAACAGGTTGTGAAGAGTTCTGGTGAACTGGTATCTCTTCATCCTTCTGTTTTTTTTTATCAAAAAGAAAAGAGTTCAAATCCTCATGTTGACTAATGAAAGAACTACTGTGTCGGTTGGTGTGTTGCAATACCCTGACATTTATTGGGCCCACACAAGGGTGTCAATAAATGATATACCGAGTGACATTCTATATTCTACTGCTCTCTATTTCAGTTGATTTCGCAAACAATGGTAGACAATCATCGAGTTGCTTCTTCTGGAGCAAGATTGTTCTCATGGTTGATTTTCATCAAATTTTCTATGACTTTACTGAGACATAAATTGAAGAGGGTATCTAGTTTCTGAAAAATGACCTTGAAATTTTTTAGTAAGTTGATGATGATGTGATCTGGTCTTTTTTGTTATTTTTTTGTTCTCTCATGGTTTGCTTCATTTTACACAGAGTAAGTTCTTGGAATTTCATGAATGTTATTCATTTTTCTACGTTACTTTTGAGGGAAAATACCTCTCCTATCATGGGCATTTTCTCCATTAGGAATACCTCCTGTTGTGCCCCTATAACCAGTGCCATCTTCCATCTGTGCAGCTTTCAAAAAGCCATCAACACATAGGATGCTTACAAAAAACTTGTCATCCGAGAGTGGCCACATAAACAGATGTTCAAATGGCAAAGACAACGCCAAACTGCCATCATTGCTGACACTCTTGTGATGGCGACACCAAGGATAGAATAACACTTTGCAGTAGAAGGCAATCATAAGAATGGGAAGAAAAACAGGATGAGAAGTGTGGAGAAAAACCAAACATCATCCCTTCTGATGAGAGATTATTCTGCTTTTGAAGAGGATGGAGAAAAATACTGCATTGTGTTCCGGGAAAAACCTGGGCAATTGAAGATTGCACTGATGAAAGTGATTTTTACACGTACTACCAATGATATTTCAAATGAATGATTGTTTTTTTTTTCTTTTGGTGTCCGATGGAATGGCTGTCCAGGAGCCGGGAGAATCGTAAACAGCAATGTTGTAACCAAGTTCCAAAAAGTTGTGTTATTTACGATATTTGTCGCTTTTGTAGAACATACAGTCACAGTTCAGATTCATTGGAATCAGTTTTTGATACAGTTGCAGATTCTAACAATAAATACGTGTTCATTATGTTTTTAGCGTTGGAAGTAGCTCCATTCTTCCTGATTAGCATTGAAATATGGAGATATTAAATTCTATAGCTGCATCCTGATTGGAGGCAGTTCTGTGGTCTATTGGTGAAAAAAACAAACAAACATCGACAACTGCTATTAAATAATTAAATGGATACTATGTTATCATATATAGATAATTCGATGATATTTTTTATCAAACAATACATGTTTTCAGAATAATATAAGACATGATTTAACTGTTGAAATTCAATGTGATTCTAATATGGGTTGAGGACAGTTGTAACATCTCACTGTTTTTATAAAAGGCATATTATGTTTTCTGCCCTCATCATAATCATCAGTCTTTTATCTTCCGTTTTTGGACCTCTCCATCATGGGAATCGCAGGGCTAATATTTTCTCAGCCTACCCAGTACGTCTAGCCATCATACACTCTGTCAGACTCGGCTACACTTTTGCTATCTGGGGATCTAGGTTGTGAGTCATGGTGTCCATCGGTTGTCTGCTATCCTTGCAGCATGACCAGCCCGTTGCTATTTGAGTTTTCCAAATAGTTTTCGTGATAATTTGGACTTTTATTGAGCTTGAATCTCTCATGTGCATGTTGCATTGTTCTGATTTGTACATCAGTCTTTTGATTGAGTTCCATATTTCAGCTTTTCAGAACTTAAGGGATTTTAATCTTAAACTTGAATGGGTAATAAGCAAACATATGAGAGTTTTATATGTAAATACTTGATTGATCTAGTCAAATAAATCTTTGAGTGAGTGTGTGAACACAAAAAAAGTTTTACAACTGCACTTAGTCTTTCTTAGGCATAAAAAGTTTGTCCGAACAACTGCTTCAAACCTTACTGATATATTGACAATGTAAAGACGGGATATCAGCTAAAATACAGCTTAAAATATAAATGACATATTCATAAGTATCTTCGTGCAGAGTAAATATGGACAGTGAACTAATAGGACAAAGTCTGGGTATTAGGTAGCAATTTGGCCAACGACTGCCTCAAAGGTAAGAGCTACGTCCTGTTGAGACACCTCCCTCTAGGGGCAGGTTTGATTCGAGCAGTTGCCAAATCGTTTAATTAGTTATTCTATTTACGATGTTGGTTAGAAGTTTCAGATGAAAATTTACAAGACGTAATATCATATTGTGCTAATTTGTCCGGTACAAGTGGTATGAGATTTCATGCCCTAAAATTCAAACAATAGTAATCTGGGCATTTTTGCCCCAGCACAAACCTTAAAATATGTATGTATGTATGTGTGTATGTATGTTGTTATTATTATTATTATTATTATTATTATTATTATTATTATTATTATTATTATTATTATTATTATAATGATATATAAATAAAATTATAAAGACCATACAAATACAAACATGAAATGTTTAAATATATCTTGTAAAACTACTTTATGACAACACGAAAAAGAAATGAGCAAATAGGAACACATTCACTTGTTCGCTTTGTCAGTTGTGTTAAAAGATGATGTATCCTCAGGAAAGAAAAGACGTTGGCAAAAACACGGCTGCCCTCTTCACTTGGCAAACCATGAATGACTGCGTACTTTATAATAAGAAATATACTGGCCTCCCCTTGCAATAAATCAGACTCGAAACTTTCTGCTCTCCTAACGAATCGTTACTTTTTTTTCTTCTATCTTTATGACTGTTATCCCTTTGACTGGTTATCCCCCTTACCTAGTAGTCCCCTTGTGACTTGCACTTGACGCACCAACTTCCATAACTCAGTAGTCTCTGTTTGGACCGATGTTTCTCTTTTCTCCTCCCAACGTTAGTCTTACCTCTTGCTATTCCCTTCCAATGTTATTTGTCTTGTATTTCTTTTCACTAAACGAATGATATATTTTACCACTCATTTGAAGTGTTTGTTTTGAAAAGGGTAAAAGGGAATTCTACAACTATAACAAGTGGACATTTCTTTTCAAATTTCATACCCTAAAGCACTCCAAGTTGAATACTGTCTCTTGTGTTATAGATGTGCGTTAGGTCTATTTTGTTAAGGAAAAACAACGGTGCAGAGGTGGGACCAGAGTGAACGCAGTATAAAACCCTCGAGTATCGCAGTTTCAACTCGTGCAAGAGCTTACAGAGCGATATAGCTTTGATGTATCAAATAAAACTTGTTTTGAAATAGCTTGCCTCATTTGAGTCGCATTCGGACAAACATGTTTATGTGTCTGTCTGAAAATAGAGATACAAATTCATATATCACGGATTCAATGACCAAGTGTATAATGAAAAAAGTTTATAACCCCTCAATATCATTTTCGAGTGTGCGTAGTGACAGAAAAAACGCATGCAGGCACACATGCACTCCCCGTAGCTATATTATATGGTGATGAAGTGAGTGTGTGTGTGCGTGCGTGTGTGTGCATTTATGTATGTGCGTGTATGTACGCATGTGTGTGTAGTCTTATAAACATTGAATTATGTATCAATGGGGAAAAATGCATATTCGAAATCAACCGGACTGCACCTCTCTCTAGATGAAATTATTTATGGAGTCTGTTTTTGCACTTACATTGAAGGAACTGCTTTTATTCTGAGAGAAACGGATCAATGCAATCAGTTGATCGAGTTTGAAAACTGCCAGAGAAAAAAAACTTTATTGTTTTCTTTTGATTTCGAATCCTTGAACCGTCAAACATGTCGGTGATATATCAGATCAAGGACATATCGAAAGGTTTCATGAGAATGGATTCTTTTTACAAGGTACTTATAATACTAAACTGCAACCTTACTTTCAATTGTATGTGTGAGACAACCATTTTCCTTTTTCCTTTTGCTCAACCGATGACAGGAGGGATTACCCCTTGTGATAGATTTGGTTCCATAAAGTGTATATGAAGCATTTTATTTCCAGTCGCAATAGATCTAGATTTGAGGGGGCCACTTAGAACTATGAAAAAGAATGTTACTATTGTTTTATCCTCATCATCATATTCATCAGTCTTTTAACGTATGTCGTTGCATTTTCCCCAAGATTGGAGGCAGTAACTTTTGAATTTGTCAAACTCGTCTCTTTATCTAATATTTTGCCGTCCTCAGTTGCATGTTTGATAACTTGGGATCCATGTCGCGAGTCGTAATGTCCATCGGTTGTCTGCCATTCTTGTGACAAAGTAGGCCTATTGCCGTTTGAGTTTTTCAATGGATTCGATGATGTACCCAACTCCTGTCTCCTCCGAAATGTATTGCACTGTCTTGTTGTCTCTCGATGTGACATTGTGCATGATTTTTTCACCTTCAAATTGCATGATTCTCAATGTGCGGTAAAGTCTCTTGGTAAGATTTCATGTTTCAGCTCCACAAGTGTCTATTGGGAGGATGTATTGGTTTCTTTTTAGGATCATTGGGATCTTATTTTTAAGGTTGAGCTTGCTCGACCAAAAGCTTGTAATCATAGTGTGATTCTTTGCTTGATTTTTTTCTTCTTTTGAGGATTTGATGGAAAGTCGTTGTCTTAAGTAGATGTGGTGGTTTACTTTCTCAAATTTTATGTCTTCCATTTTGATATCAGAGTTATTATTTCCGATGGTTGCACATGATCATCATCTTGCTGGAGTTCGTTTGTAGGCCAACTTTCTTGCTCTTTCATTTGGTTTATCTAGCATTAGTTGAAGGTCATGTAGGTTCTCTGCAAGATGTGTAATGTTGTCTGCAAAATGAGGATGCTCAGATATTCTCTATCTTTTTCTGATTCCTTTACTCTCCCAATCAAGTTTTCTGAAGATCATCTAGAGGCAGGCAGTGAGGAATTTGGGTAAGGTGGTATCACCTTGTCTGATGCCTTTCTGGAGTTGAAAAGGACCCAAGTCTTTATGTTGCCTGATGAAAGAGCTGCTGTGATTGTATATATGTTTCAGCACTTCGACATATATTGGATATACACCTTGTCGAGTGATGGCCTCCATAACCTTGGGTATTTCCACGGTCGAAAGCCTTTTTGAAATCTATAAATGCTATAGCGAGTTGTAGATTATATTCTGCTGCTTTTTCTTTCTGCTAGTTTTTTAAATGTAGGTGGTCAATGGTCGGGTAGATTTTTCTAAAGCCAGCTTGCTTTTGTGGTTGTTTTTCATCAAATGTTTTTGTGAAATGGTTGGTAATAAATTTTGTGAAAAGTTAAAATATGCAAATAAGTAGGCTTACAGGCATTCACTCGTTGGGATCTTTTGGGTTTATTTTTTATATCATTGCATTATAATTACAGTGTTCCAATCATCTGGGACTTAATTTTTTTAGACAAAAGTTAAAAGAGACGCCCAGTTTCTTAGAAATGATATTACCCGCTTTTTTTTTGATAGCGTGTTACACCTCCAAAGGGGTTACTTGTTGAAAGTTCTGGAGTAGATTGTTTGCATTATGCACATTCTGTCCATGGTTTTAAAGTCTTTATTTAGATGAAACGAGATTTTGGTGAAATTCTTTGGCACATTTGATTATACTGTTTCAGTCTGAGTTTAGGTCATCGTACACTCAAGGTAAATTTTTGTAAGACTTTCTTAATGACGTATATGAGATTTTTGAAGCTTCGTACCAATCTGCTAAAATACCAAGCCTTTTCCCTGCCATTTGAGATATTTTATATACTTCTCAATTCTATTCAACAAGAAATTTAGTAAATCTTATTGTCTCCCATTTTTCAAGAATTTTATGATGGCAGCACAAGAAATGACAATTTTTGGTCCTAAAAAAATCATAAAGACGCCGTGAAGCTCTTAATAATAACCTGTGAGAGTGAAAATAACATTTCAGTTGGTGCCTATTGATGTGTTCACGCTCAGTTTATGGTTTGCAGCCGAAGCACTTGTGGGGCAGCAGTAATCCCTGTGAAACAAAAGATAGTTGATGTTACATGAAATGGTCTGATTCTAAACATCAGACGACATACGTGAAATAAATTGAAAAAAGGGAAGAGAAACAGAGAACTCTGTCGGCTCCTTAGTGTTCTAATTCTGGCAAGAAACACGGAACATAATAACAAACGTTGTATTCGTGAATTTAGTCCACCGGGGCAATTAATATCGATTGTGACTAGCGCCGTGTCACTTATAATGAGTTCTACGACAGAAATCGACACCAACAACAAACCTAATTCAAATTTCAATTAATCGTTGCTGGAGATGCCACACAATTGGCATAAAAACAAAGCAACGAGAAAATTGGAACTTTCCATTAATTTTACTGCCAAAGAGTATTTCCCAGCTTCTGGATGTGATCCAATCAAGGAAAACAACGATTTCCTTTTCAAAAGTTGGGGGCAAATATAATGCCGACAAAATGCAGATAAGCATATGAACAAAATACAATCTGATGTGACCTGAATGATCATAAAAAAAAGGAAAGGAAATAAAGGAAACGAATGAAGGAGATGGCTCTACAATACAAATAATTTATGTAGCCTAGTCAGTTATTATAATATACATAGAGGTGATCGAGAACACCGATCTCACACTTTTGTTATTGCTCGTAATTACCAATAATTATATATACATTGCACATGCCCAAACGATGGGTAGCTTCAAATAATACATCAAGCTACAATACACATTTTCGACTAGAGCAAAGTCTCAAAAATATAAGCAGAAGCAGACTTTTTGCATCATATAGACGTAGTTATCATTATTATTATTATTATTATTATTATTATTATTATTATTATTATTATTATTATTATTATTATTATTATCATTATTATTATTATTATTATTATTTGGAATCTCACACCAGTTGCCTGGTGGTAACCGCTGGAGTTTGAGTGACAGCAAGTCTCCTCAAGTCTCCAGCCCTCCTCTCCTAGTACTCATAGGTCGCAGTAATTCTGCGATTTACAGTTTCACACCGGTTGCCCAGTGGTTATCGTTGAAGGCTGAGTGACAATAAGTCTCCTCAGGTCTTCAGCTAACGTCTCCTCTCTCTTTCGCATATCATGACAGAGCTACAACTGGTTGCAGTACTTATATCTCTAGCACCTTCCTCAGTATCCGTGCAGTTCCCAGTAGTGCTGTGGTCTGTACGGTCTCTATCCTCCCCCTAATCCCGATCTCCTCCAGTCTCTCCCTCAGCGTTTTGGGGACAGTTCCTAGTGCGCCAATATGACCGGTACTACCCTAGTTTTCATGTTCCATATTTTCCTTAACTCCCTTGCTAGGTCCTGGTATTTTTCCCTTTTTTCACCCTCCTTCTTTTTTACTCTGTGGTCAGCAGGTAAAGCAACGTCTACTATTTGGCAGGCCTTGCTTTTTTTGTCTACTATTACTAAGTCCGGCCTTCTTGCCTGGATGAAGTGGTCAGTTTGGATGTCAAAGTCCCAGAATAGTTTGTGGTTGTCATTCTCCAAGACTGCCTCTGGCTTGTGCTGATACCACTTTCCCACATGGTTGAATCCCATTTGTTTGCTTAGTTCCCAGTGTATCATCGTTGCTACTCTATCGTGTCTATGCTTATACTCCTTCTGGGCGAGTTGACTACATTCACTAGTTATGTGGTTTACCGTCTCATCTCTTTCACCGCACATGCAGCATTTGCTGTTCGTCTGTGTTCTGTCGATTTTTGTTTTTATGTAGTTTGTCCTTATGCTTTTGTTCTGGGCTGCATTATTATTATTATTATTTGGAATCTCACACCAGTCGTCTGGTGGTAAGTGCTAGAGTTTGAGTGACAGCAAGTCTCCTCAAATAACCAGCCCTTCTCCCTTAGTACTCATAGGTTGCAGTAATAGTGCAGTTTACATTTTCTCACCGGTTGCCCAGTAGTCATTGCTGAAGGCTGAGTGACAATAAGTCTCCTCAGGTCTTCAGCCAACGTCTCCTCTCTCTTCCACCTATCATGTCAGAGCTGCAGTTTGCAATTCCGCTTTTGATTTCCCTTCCTCTGTTGGGTCACTGTTGACAATTAACGTTGCAATCTTCATATTTCTAGCACTTTCCTCAGTATCCGTGCAGTTCCTAGTAGTGCTGTGATCTGTACAGTCTGAATCCTTCCCCTAATCCTGATATCCTCTAGTCTCGCTCTCAGTGTCTTTGGGACAGTTCCAAGTGTGCCCACTATGACCGGTACTACCCTGACTTTTACATTCCACTTCCTCAGTTCTCACGCTAGGTCCTGGTATTTTTCCAGTTTTTCACTCTCTCGCCTCTTCATTCTATGGTTTGCAGGTACAGCCACGTGTTTTATTTGGAAGGTCTTCACCTTCTTGTCTGTAATTACCAAGTCCGATCTTCCTGCCTGGATGAGGTGGTCAGTTTGAATGTCAAAGTCCCAGAACAGTTTGTGCTTGGCATTTTCCTGGAATGCCTCTGGTTTGTGGTGATACCACTTTTCTACATGGTTGAATCTCATTCGCTTACCTAGTTCCCAGTGAATCATCGTTGCTACTCTATCGTATCTGTGCTTATACTCCTTCTGGGCGAGTTGGCTACATTCACTAGTTCTGTGGTTTACGGTCTCATCTCTTTCGCCGCACAGGCGACACTTGCTGTTTGTCTGTGTTCTGTCGATTTTTGTTTTTATATAATTCGTCCTGATGCTTTTGTTTTGAGCTGCCATGATTAGCAACTCTGTTTCTCTCTTCAGGTTTCCTTTTTCGTAACTATGTCCATGATTTCTCATGTGCCACATCTTGTATCTGCCTTTTAAACTCTCTATACAATTTTTTCTTTTCCCATTTTTCTTTTCTTGTCTGCTTTGCTGTTCCATTGTTATTATTATTATCAATATTTTTGTCATCATCATCATCATCATCATCATCATCATCATCATCATCATCATCATCATTACTGATATTATTATTAGTAGTAGTATTATTAGTATTATTTGAAATCTCCCACCAGTTGCCCTGTGGTTACTGCTTGAAGTTGAGTGACAGCTAGTCTCCCCAAGTCTCCAGCCCTCCTCTTCACATTCTCATAGACATTTTACACCAGTTGTCATTGCTGAAGGATGAATGAAAGTAAGTCCCGTAAAGTCTTCAGCCCACATTTCATTTATCCCTTGCCTATCACGCCAGTGCTGTCGTTCACATCACCACTTCCATTTTTCCTTCCACTGTTACGCCATTGCTAATATCTAGTGTCTCACACCTTATATTTCTAGCACTTTCCTCAGTATCCATGCAGTTCCATGCAGTGCTGTGGTCTGTACTGTCTCAATCCTTCCTTTTATCCCGAGATCCTCCAGTCTCACCCTCAGTGTCTTTTATCACTGGTACTACCTTGACTTTATTGTTATTATCATGTTAGCTATAAGCTATGGAAATAGTCGTTCCAGGAATCAACTATTTTTGTCAATGAGTTGTAGGTTTCTATGTGTTGTATGAGTGGACTCGTTCAACCCGAGTCTGGGTTGCAAACATTGATCCAAATATAAAGATTGTTACTTAGGAACTATAAAAACATATCGAACTGTGAGGGACATTTGATTTCATTAAGAAATTGCTGTGTATAAGAACACAAATACTGCGTTAGGTTTTGGACAAACTGCAAACGTCAGAGTGAAATGTATTCGAAAGTGGAAAATAAGTAAGATCTCCCATCGTGACGTAATAGTAAGGAAGCTGGTCTAATACATCATTAGTGCTGAGACTGAGTTTGATACTAAGCGAGTGAGCTAAGCTTGTGGACCCGCAGCAATAATGGCGTAAAGTGAAGAAGCAATTATTATTAATTTAGGAGAGAATAATGATGTGCGTTCTAAAACATACAAACTGAGAATAATATGTCAGGCTGATTAGAAGAGATCGGGAAAATCATACTGGGTAAAGATTGCAGGTGTTTCTACATATGTGTGCATTTTAGATGTTCTGTGTACACCAATAAAAAAAAACTGATGATTTTTAACAAAAGTGCCTCAACCAGACGTGAAGAAATCATGTCATTTTTGACATTTGCTACTAGATCATTAAAACAGTGCGATGTTTGAGGCAAAATAGCATTGATCAGGTAAAAAAAGTTTTTAATTCTATCATAATGTATTTCCAGAATATCATAAAGAATCCCTGCTTTCTGAGTGAATGTGTGGGTCACTTGGTAACACTAGGTAAGAGATGTAAACTCATTAAGAGCGATGATTCACATTGGGCTGGATAATATGAGTGCAAACAATGGACAGTATGATTCAGGGGTTTTATCTAATAGATTTCTCTGAGAGAACCAGTCAACATGGGAGGTTCTCATAGCAAGGTTGACTTCGGAATCACTGTTGTGCCCACATTCCCTCACTGCAATCATTCAATGTAATTGTATCGTTCACTTTTTTTATTCCAATTTCCCAATTTCGACACTTCTCCTCTACAAAGTTGTCCTCTTTGAGGGCATTCAGAGGGAACAATAAGTATTCAAAACAATCAATGAATTAATGAAGCTTCTAAAAGATGGGCTCAATCTATGCCCATCTGTACCATGTGGTTCAGATGCAAGATTTTGCTACTATGGGTCCTCCAACCCTCCTCCTTCTCTTTTTTTGTCTTTTGTACATCCCGTCCTGACCAGAGATACGACTGTAAAGGAGAAACAAATGCTGCAGCTGCTTCCGAGGACAAACGCCTGGTACCTACACAGACCGTCCACGGAAGGACTAGGATGAGACATCTTTTTGGAGATAGAGTGCACAGATACAATACTAATCAAGGAAGAGAGCACAGATACAATGCTGTCATCCTACTCAGAAGTCATGGGAGCAATACTTTGATCCTGTTCTAAGTGCACAAATACACTCACACTAGAGAAAGTGCCATTTGTACTTATTCCTGTCATTTTATTCACTAGTATGTATCTCAAGAAAACTTATCGAGCTCGATACATTAGGCAACTTTCTCTAATGCAAAGAATATATCAAAATTACATTAAATGTAATGGTTCATTAGGCCTATCCACACGTTTTCCGTCCTTCTAATCCAGATACCGTCGCTGTTAAAATGTGTCGACCTAGAAGATTTTAAATGAAGAGGCCTCCATACATCACTCGATTAGCTTTCTTTGAAAATTAATTCACGATCATTCAATGATATAATCAATTATTCCGAATGAACGAGAGCTTAATTAGCAGAGGTTAACGTTCAGGATAAAGAGGAATATTTCCATTATATAATACGAATATTCATTGAAAAAAGACCTAACAAATGTCTCTGGAAAGCATCTAGACTTATCGCAGTAATACTATATGTGGTACACCTCAGCGCCCCTGTAATATCCCCCCCGAAGAATCAATTATCGAATCACCAAAGCCCCACAAATAGCCTGCTCTACCAACCTTCCAAGTTGGCTACAGATTATACAGTGGGTATGTTTGCATGCATGTATCTATGTATGTTTTGGATGTGTATGTGTGTGTGTGTGTGTGTGTGTGTGTGTGTGTGTGTGCACGCACGCGTGTGTGTCTGTGTGTGTGTCTGTGTGTGTCTGTGTCTTTGCAGGCACATTAGTGCACCCCTAGCTATCATCTATTTTTCTCGTCTTCTTCAAAAAATGCTTTTCATAAACCAACAATGGCCAAATCTCCAAGATAAACGGTGTATTTCTTCTACATGATTTCATATTAGAAAAAAAAAAGCAGGAAAAACACTCTTTTTTTCTTACAGTAGATGTGGATATTTGTAAGAATAATTTTAGACAGATTTTTTATAAGGTTAGTTCTGGTACCCCGACAGAATACAGGGATTCATTTATGCAAAGTATAGAAAATTCTTTTTAGGCACGTCTAAATTCTGCACCCGTTTCCTTCATCCAAATTCCATCTAAGAACAGGCATCTCTCACTAAAGGCATTAATCCATTGTATAGCCATGTGGGAAACGATTTTGCACATGAAACAAAATTTGATAAGAAGCTACTATGAATTAAAATCTATAGAATTCACAAGAACAGCGACCGAAAAATGAAGATGAGAACAACATTTACAAACAAAAGCCAAGCAAGGTTTGAGAAGGGAGAAAATGAGGAGTTCAAATTCAGAAAAAAAAACAAAAAAACTTCAAAGGAGATTCTTCATAACAATCCTCACGGATTAGCATTTTATATCCAAAACTCTACTAGCGTTCATAGTTGATCATTCAGCTTTCAATTCCATGTGGATTCTAACCAGCTACCTACATCGAGTTCCTCAACTGGCAAAGCTTGGGGAGACGCATGTCATCGACCACTAGCCTAGGTCTTTAACTTCATCGTTTGTATATCTTTGACCTTCCCTACTCTCGGATCCACCGGGAGCTCGAGATGAGGAATATAACTGCTCATGTGTAATTTCTCAAAAACTTCCTTTTGCAATTCCGATTCCCTTCCCCTGACGTTTCAATATGTTTTGGTTCAATTAGTGAGCCAATGAGAAGAGAGCAACTACCGAACTGTGCACGGGTTACGTAATCAATCCAACCCTCTCAGTGAGGAAAGTTAACCTACCCAACTACCGATTCCAGCCAAGAATAATGGTGCCTTTTGTTCTATGTCGTACATGTGTTTTGTCACAGCATTTTCTGAGGGGATATCAACCATGAAATATTTTGAAAAAAAACGGAATGGGTTGCTCTCAAGGAGAACATTCTGTAATTAGAAACTTGAACAATTTGCTTAAAACCCCTTATCTATCTATCTATCTATCTATCTATCTATCTATCTATCTATATCTGTCAATCTGTCTTGCATAAAGAATGAAATGCTGGTAATTGCTCTGTTAATTTCATATTTATCTCAAAACAAGAAACTCATGAATATAATGTGATTCGACGAAGAGTTGCTTCATCAAATTTGTAAAGATATAGCAGGTACGATGAGAAACTGTTCCTGGATTTTCATTCAGGAATCAACCTCATTTGTTGAGCATTGTCATGAAACCGTTAAAGACGATGTAGAACAATATCCCAATCTTCTTTAATGGTCATCCCATCATCAATATCACTTTTGACACAATCGACAGTGTACATTATCAGAGGGAATTGTCTGTGCCTTCCATTTTTTACTGCTCAAGATAACGATGAACAAGATTATTTGTAGGATAAGGGAAAAAATGATAAACTCCACTACATGTCGTCGTATCCAAAGATAAACTGTAAATGTAATATTTATGCCGTAAGCAAAAAAATGTTATCGTTATAAAATGAAGTCACACGCCTGTTATCGAAGCCTTGTGTATATCGACAACAAACTTCCCATTTTTTTTATATATTTTTATGAATACATCACTGCTGTAATAAAAAAATCTTATCATTGTAATTCCCAAGATAAATGTTGCCAGTAAACCTACCCAAAGTTTCAACTATGATGGTGATTCGTTGTATGCAAAGTGTATAACTACAATACTACACAATATATATATATATATATATATATATATATATATATATATATATATATATATATATATATATATATATATATATATATATATATATATTCATTTATTTATTTATTTATTCATCTTCTGTTTTTATAGTGAACGCCTCTCATCAACATTATCATCATGGCAGACGTCTCACCCCAAATAGACCCATTCTCTATTCTTCCTGTAATTGCCCCAATCATTTTCATCGTGGTTGGTAACCTCAATTACTCTTTACTATTGAACATGTATGTACATTAATTTTCCAGAGAGAGAGAGAGAGAGAGAGAGAGAGAGAGAGAGAGAGAGAGAGAGAGAGAGAGAGAGAGAGAGGTTCTTTGGAGCAAAAAAACTCTGGAGTGCATTATTCAATTTTTTAAATAAGATGATCATCGAAACGATTTTGAAAGAAACAGATTTCACAAATGACGTTCCATGAAAATATGCCTTTAACCATCAAATCTCCTATTACATGTATTCATTTCACATTATACAACGACTTACATTATCAATGTTTTACATACAAAATACACGTTATATATCAATACAATATTCTACAATTACATGACATTTTTTATCCCCCCCCCAAATAACTACTGTTGTGTACTGTTTGTAATACCTTTACACATAAACAGTATCTAGAATATGATATCTTTTAAAATACTTTATTATTATGTAACTTTTAAGTAATCCATTACATTTACCTAGAACAGTGAGTCTCGTTGAAGTCATCTTCAGAGAGAATAGATAGAGCTAAGGATCATATCAAGTCGGCAAGGTTTCGGTAGAGCAAGTTCAACTTTCCAGAACAAGAAAATTCCATTAATTCTCAAAAGAAAGGTATACAACCAAAGCATCCCCTTGATAGTTACCTATGGAGCCGATAATTGGAACTTAACCAAAGGACTGGACCCTGAAACTAGGAACTACGCAACGTGCGCATGAAAGAATCATTCTCAACCTCACCTGGATAGATCTTAAGACAGCACTGTATATCAGAGATAAGACGAAACTGTTAATACACTCAAATGTCAATTGGATGGGCATGTTGCAAGAATGCCTGATAACTGCTGGACATCAACACTCACAATGTGGATCCACAGGGATCATATGCGAAACTGCAATCAATAGAAAGTAAGATGGCTTGACTATCCGGGTAAAAATCAAAGAGTAGTGGCTCTGCAATGGCCATGAAAGAGAGTTCTGGCGAATCCTGTGGAATGTTTATGTCCAATAACAGACGCTAATAGGCTGCTGCTGCTGCTGCTGCTGCTGCTGCTGATGATGATGATGATGATGATGATGATGATGATGATGATGGTGATGATGATGATGATGATACAAAAAGAAATTTTTTTTTAAAAAGATGATGAGAAAAAACAAATGTCAAAAAGTAGCGGATTGAGTATGAGTTAACCCTTTACACAGCTTACCAAATGATGACGTAAACATAATACAACACCATATCCTAAAGACTGTCCAAAGTGTTGATTTATACAATAATAAAGACGAATAAAAAAGTAATGAAAACATGACCAAAGACCACCATGTGTTTATTAGAACACTCTCCTTCAAGCTCGTCGTAGTGCAATGCTTTAACATTCACGTAAATGAAATGCAACGAATATCTATATATCTAATATATGCTGTCATTGGCACTGGTAAACAAGTCATTTCAATGAAGTCACGACCCTGGAGTAGCGTAGGTACATTAACATTACTCTCCATACAAGAGTCAAGTGTTAATGTATTATTCATATAAAGCGAAAGATGTCATGACGTACATAATGCAATTTGGAAATTTGAGAAAAAGAGAGCCAGCATAAAGTAATAATGTTTAATTTCTGTTGACCATTTGATTAGTGAAACATCAATTTGTGACCAATAAACTCACACACTGATTAAAAAAAAACAGTAAAAAGTATCCTGAATTCGATTTTTTATAATAGGAAGTATGTTAGAAATCTCTGATTTTGAGATGGAAAACTTGTATTCTCATAAGCCTAAAAAAAAAGGAAGCATTATGAAATCATCATCAGTAAAAATATCTGATTAACTTCCCACCCAAAGGACAGGTAAAAATTCTTATCAATTGATAAGTTCATATTACGTTTATATCAAACACTGGTAAGCAGCCTAAACCTGTCTTCAACTGTAGTGTCAAGTTTCCTGCAAGGAGCGGTGACAAGATTTGCAAAAACAAAATAGAATGATTCTTTCGGGTTTATCTTCTCTGTTGTATCTATTTCAAGGTTCACGCTGCTGTAACCTCTAACCTGCCCAAGGTGGCTGTCATATCCAGTAATCCTGGGACACATCTTAATGAATGAAATTGCAGAGGAATCTACACCTATTCCATGTATATTTTGTGTGTTTGTGTCTTGCAGTGCATGATTACACACCGGTTCATTGGAGGAACAGATCTGAATCATGAGGAAATATTGACAGTTATGGGTTTGAAACTCCCTGAGAAAGGTCAACAGGTTTGACAAGTGTGAGATAGAAATCCTATTCCCCTGAATCAAAGGAAGTGTTTCATGTGACGTTTTTGAGACTTTACCAAATGCGCTGCATGGCAGAAGCAAAGAACACACGATTCCCTGGTTCCTGGATGATTTATTCACAGTGTCATTTACCCAAAATTATTAAATGCAATAAACACCTGATAAAACTAGAATAGCCGATGAATTGGGATGAAGAAAACAAAGAAGATGAAACAAGTTCGTAATATCATTGTTGAATTCTGATAAAGAATATCAGTACGATGGATTTCAATAATTGAGAAAAAACAATGGTATTCACTTAGAATGACAAAAAAAAAACATTAATTTTCAATGGGGGGGGGGTATTTCAAATTTCAAATCAAACGCAGTGCAAAATCTCAAGACGTTACGCATGCTATATTTTAAAGGAATTGACATAAAATAAATGTAAAAAAAAAACAAACTATATTTGAATTTTTTTAATGGCATTTAAGTTTTAATTCCATATTTGATGTTTTGTTGCCGATGTTTGTGTCTGATTTCTTTTATTAAATCAATGTCGAATTCGTTGAATTCATGACGATAATGGTTTTGTATTTTCTTGGGAATTCTCACAAACATCATGCAAAAGCAGCTGTTTATGAGGCAGTGAATCAGAATTATTTTTGCTGGAACATTTCCAAAGAAAGAAAGGAAAAAGGAAGAATAAAGAATATTAAAGAAGTGAGGGGAAGTGGTAGAGGAATCAATATATTAACTCATAAATCAGGATCCATTTTTTTTTCTGAAAGAGAAAAGTTAATTCAAGACTATTTTCAATAAAATGAAATAAAAATAGTTGAAATGTATGTTTCCGATTATGAAAAAAAAAAAGAAAAACATATTTTGCTGATTTATGAATGAAATTTAACAACAGAGTATTTTTTGGGTTTGGTTGCATCCCATATTTTTAAATAGAACAAGGCCACGTAATTCCTGTTGATATAAAGCAGATGATTTTGTAAAAGATCTTTGTTGATCATTTTGATTTAGTTAATTGTCACAGGGTAATTCCATAAACGGAGATTCTAGTTGATTTGTTGTTGCTTAGTGTGTTATTGTCCCTTGGTGTACGCGTTGTCTCTTGGCAAGATGGTTTGTAGTTTGTAGCACAGCCATGTTTTGATTTTAAATTTCTTACATACAAAAATATATGTACATCCATTCGATAATGCAAAATAATCTCCAAAGTCTACTTCGAGCTTGTCCTTAATTTAATATTTACCGATACTCAAAAGAAAATATTGCTTTTGAACCATTAAGTGCAGGTATTGGCAGTATGAGATCTAGTTCGTTTGTTCATACTCTTGGCCATCATCTTACGGTTCATTAATAATTACCCGTGAACGTTATTTGTTTATTTTCATGAATATATCAAGTGAACTATGATCTGGAACCTTCACAGAATAATGTTCATGTCCGTAGCATATATTGGCCATTTAGATAAATACTTCAACAATGGAAGATTGTGTCTAACATTAACATCTGTTGACCAAAATAAATAGTCGTTTGCCCATAATTATGGGTCGTTCCTTTTTTATGTATCTGTGTATATAGTACTTGGTTGCTTGCTATCGTTCATAATCATGGTTCTGTCATCCTTCGTTCTCTTTTCCTACGTGCTCACTTTTTCTGATCTTAATTTACTTTATCATTTAGATAGCTGAACCATTTTTTTCGATCACCTTTTATTTTTTCTAACCTCACTCTCTACGTCACAACGCATAAAAGACTTCAAACACATCAACCGAAATGGTAGAGTAACATTGAATCGAAAAAGTATTTTTTCAGTGTACGTAAACTAATCTTGTAATGGACCTTTGAGCACTATCACTAACCCACCGGTTGCTTGACAGGTCGACACTTAACACGCTCAAAAACACGTACCATAAATATTGCCCGGTAAACATTTGCTCATGTGACTGCTGAACTCTGGAAAAGGGAGCTTTTTAGATGATTACATCTAGTTTATCTAAGGGTCAAAGGTAAATATATCGGGTAAATGCGATTAGTTGCCAACGGGAGATGAAAGACTGGAAAGGCGTGGATACACCTTATAATATCAAAAATATAGTCGCATAATCCAGTAAGAACGAATATCTGCTTGGATACTTGTTATAAAGCACCGATTGGCAAGTAAATAGGAAACTACTGCTGAATGCATGAATATAAACCTGTATACTGAAAATGTAAAGGTTTGTTTTCACGTTAGTAGTGACCTTATATTTCACACTTTCTCTTCCGCTATCTTTATATATCTATTGCTTATTTTGAACTTCTGGTGTGATCTGGAACATCGAGAGCACACACACACAAATACATACACACACACACACACACACACACACACTCACTCACTCACTCACTCGCACACACACATACCGACACATCTATCTATCGATCGATTTATCTATCCATCTATCTCTCTCTCTATATATATATACACACATATATATGTATATATATATATATATATATATATATATATATATATATATATATATATATATAATTTGGTGTGTGCATGGGTTTTTTTTCCAGTAAAGAGCAAAAACACGGTGTTGATTGGGTAAAAAACAAAAACAAATAAGCCTTAGTTCTTCCACGGAAGTATCTGATAGAAGCCTAGGCCTGCTTTACCCACTCAAGCTAACGTGACCCTCACGGTCAGAAAAATAAATATAAATAAATACTTCAACTCATTCTTCTTTTCTCCGATCACTGGCCTTTTTTGTGTTCTGTTAGTCTCAGAGCTGCATGACTGTCTTTTCTTTGGGGTCCTGGTAGCCCAGGTGGTTAAAGCTGACCTTGGGCACGTGGAAATGGGTGTAAGTTTGGATAGCACCAGCATATCATTTCTATATTTTCGAATCATTGCCATAGTTGAGGGGTGTGTGTGTGTGTTGTGTGTGTGTGTGTGTGTGTGTGTGTTGATGTCTATAAATTTGTGTTGATACTCATGCTTTTGTGAGTTGATACTTGCAATATTATTTGATCCAATGAGAAATGGTGAAATAATCTCTGAGAATTTTGTTAAAAAAATCATTTTTTTGGATGATATATTACAAATGCATGAAATTCTTTCTTATCTGTAAGAACTGATAGACGACTACAGATATTGGCTTTGATACGTTGTTATATAGAAGTCAAAATCCTCAGCACGTTACCTTCCCTTTCTGATACATCTAGATACCAGGCGAAGAGGCCCAGAGAGGGCTGAAACATGTTAGTTTGTGTAGCGAATCCACAACCTACTACTTATATATATATATATATATATATATATATATATATATATATATATATATATATATATACATATATATATATATATATGCATGTATGTGTGAGTGATGTATTAGCATCATGATGCATCGTGACAAAATATTCCACTAATCATATTATATCGAGTTGATTAGAACCCATTGGAAATAATCATGGGTAGACATGGAGTATTATTTTCGGTTGTAAGTTTGGTCATGCAGTTACCAGATGGAAAGTCTAATCAAACGACTGAGTTCAAGTACTAGCTAAGCAAAGTTTTCACCCATAGCAATAATAGTAATAATAAGTCATTATTGGAAACCCAAACATTACCAACTGTGAACCATATGTTAATATTAAAAAAAACATGTTTAGTTTGATGATATGCCAAACTAACAAAACTCAAAAAGATATTTCCGATGAACTTTTTTTATTGTGTAAGAAGTGAATTGATACTGGCTAAGTTCTAATCGGCTCTCGAGCAGCTTATGCTAAACAGGTCACGCAATTACCGAGTCGGGGCAAATGCCCCTGTGAACAGAAGATATATGATAACATAACGTGTATAACTGAAATTGAAATGACGTTATCAGAAAATATGTTCTCGATTTAATGTAAATGAAGCAGATTAAATCTGCGCGTTTGTAATTATTTCTACATAAAAATCGAAATTCGAGTACATTGCAGTCTGGAACGTAACATCGCCAAAATATATATTTTCGATAGAACAGTTTATTTGAAACATATGTTCATTTTAGACCGAATTGCTCGCAAAAAATATAGAGGATGCTGTAAAAAATTATCAGTCGACTATAAAAAAGTCTTTTTTGATTCTTAACTGTTTCATGTATGACATATATATTCCATAAATGTAGCTGACAATTTTATTGCACCTAAATCTAATTACAGTCCAGACTCAATGTAAAAAAACAAATCCTGTGATTATGAAACAGAATGCGAATGTAAATCTATATTTCTCACGATATAACACTTTACATTACAAGGCATGTCCGAAAACTATCCAGTCATTTGCTAGGAAGGGTCATGGTACCTTATTCTCCTCCAACTCTCTTTCCATAGGACTTCAATCACGTGCATCATCTTCCCTTCAATTTTTTTCTAAACTGTATCCATTTTCTGGATTGTTTTCGGTTGCCTAGTGACGTTTCCCTGAACCTCATCTCGGGTCTAAAATATCCTTTTCCACACTGATTCTAACGAAAAGATAGAAGTAGCATAGAATAAGATATTGGCTGTAGAAAGGTAGAGTGAAAAAACATCACACACATACATTTCACATACACGCATCTTCACACACACACACACATACTAACAAACACAAGCACAGACAAATATATATATATATATATATATATATATATATATATATATATATATATGTATATGTATATGTGTATATGGAAATAACACTTTCTATATATTAAAAAAGAAGACTTACTCTGTAATCAATGTGAAATGACAACGTTTTGAATGAAATATAATGCACTTTTCTTTAGCTTGTGTGAGGATGAAAAGCTCATCAAAGACCTAGATTCTAGTAATTGAACTACTCCAATCTGAAGATTTCCTTTTGTTCCAGATATTTGGTTTTACGGGGATGTTACTCACATTTTGTTCGGATTGAAATGATAGGGGGATCAGCTCTCTTATTGAATGGAAATCGGCAGGACGATCTTGTCTTACCAGCATTACCCAAAGATGATTACCGCATGTTTTCCTACCAACGTTTGAATTCGTATCTCCATTTTATTCTCATTTATTCAAGCTATGAAGTGACACTCAAATCCGATGAGACGTGATGGAAAGAGTTATCTGATTTTAAACCTCATTTCTCCTCTTTTTCATTTCGGTGAACGAAGAAAAACGAGTTCCGAATAATTTTAGCCATCATAGATGAGATGATCAGCAATGTATCCGTCTCAATATATTTTATCTTCTTCCAAACAGATTTAACATCGACCATGTCTTCGAGATATGTTCTGAATGAAGCTCACGACAACAGGGAGATATTTGAACAAATAAAAAATGGCGTTATCCATCAATGTGATTGGTGCTTCCTGTGGAAATATGCGCTCTAAAACTATGTTCAGACGGGGATTATTTGTACCAATCCTAAATCTGTATTCTACCAAAAGACAGAAATGGAGAGACAAAATGGACACATTCAGAAAGTACCGGCTCCATGACGCCCATGACAGAGAAGTGTAATTATTCTTGGGGAAGGTCCAAGGTCTACTATGATTTTTCATATATATATATATATATACATATATATATATATATATATATATATATATATATATATATATATATATATATATATATATATATATATATATATATATACACATATATATATATATATATATATATTCTAAGACATTCAACCTACTCAGGAGTATCATTGTAGTTGTATTTTTGAATTGCTTGATTCATTTAGTTTACAGTCGGCATGATGAACATTGCTGATTTAATTCTTGCTTAATTGTGGTTATTATGACTTTTAGCACGTATCCTATCACAGGTGTCCATGAAAATGACTCTCGATACGATATATTTGGAAATTCTCGAAGAACTACAATGATGTTTCATTGAACAACAGCAGGCTACTGAATAAATGATCCCATTCCGGTGAAGGTCCATGCCTAATTACTTCCCTTGCAAAGTAGATATTTGGGCAGCTTACAAATTATCGTTTAAATATCATGGGTGTCCCTGAATTTTCGTGGGAGGATGAACAAGATTGGAAAGAGTTTTTGTTTCTTTGGGTAGATCAAAGCAAAAATACCTCACCTAGGGTGTCATTACGTCTGCATCATATTATACCCCCAACCGTCTATATTTTCATCCGTCCAGAAAGTTCATATCGAATTTCAATTAAGATTTGTTGAATAGTGGCAGATAACGCCAGGAAGAATCGATCTCGGGGGAGATCAAGGAATTATTCTCATTGACAAATATTTCCCGGTTTTAATCCCATACATGTGTACACACAACGCTGTCCATCCTTTTAGACTTCCGAATTGATTGCAATTAACTTTTGGAAACGATGCACAATGCACAATGCACAATCCTACTTCACGGTATTGGATAAGATATTGGATAGTTTATAGCCACACTGAGGAGTTGTGATACAACGAAAGAGATGACTGTGAATGACTATATATATATATATATATATATATATATAGATATATATATATAGAGAGAGAGAGAGAGTAGTGTTTTGTGCGTTTTGTACTTGTATACGTGCCTAACAGTCCACACGATATACCCGAGATTTCCTGAGATTCCCTGAAAGATTACATCAAAATTTGCTCGAATAGTGGACCTGACGCAGAAATGATAAGGCAAATTCCGTAGTGGATCCAAGAGAGTATTTCCCTTTTCTCCCTTCCATGCAAATATACACTGGAGCCATACAATACCTCTAATGATCTAATATATCTATCTGCTTTCTACATTCATTGCAAGCAACGACGAAAAACATTAATGTATCAAGACAAGTTACAGAAAATTGAAAAAATAACAAACACCAAAAACAAAAACGTTGCGCTTAAAAATCCAACGGATGTTATTATTACCGGGGAAAAAAGAATATCTGATCAATTATTTATAAATCATTGTGTGTGTCCACACACACACACACACACACACACACACACACACATATACACACACACGAACTCAAATAATGTATCGCTGTGTATCAGAGTGAGGTGTCCATCCTTCTTTTTCCCTTATTTCAGTCCCTCTATTTCAGTGTTAGTAAGATCAGCTTCCCTGATCAGCGTTTCATTGTCCTCCTCTTAGAGTTGATTGTCATGTGTTTTCAACCATCACTGATTGGTCATTCCAAGTGGATTCAAAGGACTGGGGGCATACATCTAGGGCAGCAGTTGTGGGATAAGAGCTGTAAAACATTGCATCCACCCTATGGTCAACTGATCAACGTCATTTCTTGCCCATAAGAGCTCAATAGGGATTGGAAGTTATTGTTGTTCCTTTGGAATGCTACTCCAAAGCTTGGCATGTATTTCTAGGCAGCCTTTGCAGGCTCGACTCAAGCTCCTCATGCCATGTGTAAATAAATTTGTTGATTAACTCTCTTGGTGTCCTCTTTTTTCCATTTTCACGTGTATAGTGTGCATGTGAATGCTTGCAGCTCCTGGCCCGTTGATAATTTCAAGGATTACCTGAGCTCATCAAACATTTCCAGACAATGATGGGCCTCAATACCTCGAACTTCCTCCAACCTTGGAGGGCACTCATGTGCCACATCTGGTGTAAGCGTGGATGCCAGTAACGAGAACCATTCTCTAGTGTTCGGTGTAGCTTGTTGATGTCATTATACCCGGCCCAATTCTTCGTTCTGCATCCAGACAGAGAGGGCTTGACAGAACATCAACATATTGGCGTCATCAGGGTTTATCACTGGGGAATTATTTTTACCCCTTTGTGACTTGACTGCAGCCCTTCAACCATTGGTTGTTGATTATATGGAAGCAGCTATGTTTATTGGTAATGTAAAGTTACTGATTGGTCAGCCTGTCCCTAAGTTTAGATGTCTTCCACTTAGGCATCAAGAACCTCATAAGGTTTTCCTTGTCAGTCGAGCTGCTGAGAAACAAACACCATTGCTCGTAACCTGCTCCAATGTTTCGGAATTGTATTCCTGTGGTGCACTCCTGTTCGCTCTCTTTGCCTTCTTGATTGTGTCATCTCGATGCATATCAGAAATTTTGGTTCATGAACTCGCTTCATTTGTTCCCGTGTGGTATCTGAGTCTGTGCTGGATTGAAGGAAGAATATCAATTCATTTTCCATCATTTTTTGGGTCAGACTAACATCATCAATTATTGGGACAGGGCCGGGGACGGCTTCTGCTGATAAGACCTGCTTCAAAACGACTTCACATGGATTGCTTGCAAAAGTTCTTCCAAATATCTGAAATCATTCTATCATTCACCCCTCCAGAAAATTCCATTAGAATTGATTGAAAACATTGGAAGTTACCGTGCAAACAGACAAAAAGTTGTTTTTTTCCACGATAATATATATATATATATATATATATATATATATATAATCGTAAAAAAACTTTTTACTTTGTAGGGGTGTAATCAAATAGATACGCTCCAAAATAATCTCACTTTTTTGTTAGTAGGTTATCTACCACAAAATCTAATGGAAGTCCTCAAAAAACCTTTTGAGATATTGTATGGACGGCCATTTTCATGGTTCCAGACGCCAGATGTTGAAAGCATGGTAACAACCACTAAGCTGCCAGTCTGCAATGGTTATCGTATCAAACTGTGAACTAGATTTTTTTTTCAATTCAAAAAGCACAACTAGAATCTGCCAACGAAGATAATTCAATGAGCAAAAATGAGTATTCATCAAGATGGTTTAAAATTGAAGTCCATGAAAGGTTATCTGCACAAATTTTTATGCTCCCTGGCACGAGAGATATCTGTGAAATTCTTCTAGTCATAAGATTAATATTTAGACTACCTATAAAATAGGAAAATTAATATATAAGACAATTATGGGGGGTAAATTGATGTACAGATATTAATTTTTGGATCAAGTGCTTAAAGTAAGAAGCTTATATATATATATATATATATATATATATATATATACATATATATATATATATATATATATATATATATATATATATATATATATATATATATATGTAAATGTGTGTGTGTGTATTAGTGTGTGTGTGTGTATATATATGTATATATATATATATATATATATATATATATATATATATATATATATATATATATATTGTAAACTGGATATAGACCTGGAGACCCTCCCCCGTTAGTGTATTTTTTGTCTTATTTGCTTTCGGTGGATGGCTGAGATTTCAGGATTGTTATGAAGTTTGACGAGAGCAATATCTGGTTCAATATCATTTTTGACAAATTTCATCTTCGAGACACGATCTCTGAACTTCATGTTGTTTTCATTATTTTGTGGATTCATTTAAAAGAACCGGTTAATCCCACAGATTTGATTCCCAGGATATTATAGTTGATCAATGTACTCTCCATCACAAATATATCCTCTTTACTGTGTTGGAAAGAGTAAAATCTCACATGTTGGAGGTTTTTCGACGTCCCTTTTGTGTTTGTACTAATCCTGTCAAAATGAAATGTCAGTCCAATGAGTTGCCCTGACAAGTGGTATGAATGAAAGGGCATGGAACTCTTTTGCAGCTTCTATTTGGTTATCTATCTAGACTGTGCAAAATCTCAAGACACATTGAGAGGAATGAGTATTTCCACGGATGCACTTTGTCTCTTTGTGAGGTAAATTACTCATTAATAAAACCAGATGAGTCACATTTTGTTCTACGTATGGTGTGAGTGAGCTGGAACTGGTTCCAGCTTTTTTTTTTTTGCTGCCAGACCTTTTGAGCTGTCTTTCCTGTTCTTTCCTCTTTGACAAGCAATAGAAATTCAATGCTTGTCATCAAAAACAGATCATGACCCGAAACATCTTCTTTCATTATCACTGTCACACTGTCCAGTGTTATTTTTCTTCACTGAACTGTTGCAAAAAGAAGTTGAGAATATTTCAGGCGGCAAGTATGGTTTCATTGTTATCAAGAAAGTTTAATTTAGCAATTGAATAACTGTTGCAAGAGTGTGCTTATACATAATCTAAATTCACATAAAAAATATTCACTGAATTTCAATGCAGATGAAAATTTGACTTGAAATCCGTATGCCTTGTTTCTGCATCGTATATTTTCATAACTTTCGATAGCAACATACTTGAAATATTCATATGATCTGAATGAAACTCTCATAATGTTATATAGTATATAAAATATGCTTAGAATTATGAAGGAATAACATAATCCTAAAAATACACATTTGTACTTTTCTCGATTCTGATTGATTTGGTGAGTCTAAAATGTACTTAATCGACTCGAGCAGATTGAGTACTTGTCCTGCTGGCCAACTTGTAATTTAGTGTTTTCACTTATGATTTGGCTTTTTACTATTGTCTTCGGGTCAGGCTAATGTAATTTATATACATGGATATGAATTGGGGTAAACTCTTTCTCTATAATACGTGAAAAGTAATGAACGTCATGTATTATTACTCGTATCTTCATTCTTTTTTTCTTATTTGAAAATTGACATTTGTTTTTTGATCAGTTATCTAGTTATGATGCACATTTTCGATTTAATCACATCATATCCGTTAGGTCTGAGTATCGTATGAAGCTAATTCTTTGTTTTGGGTTTATACCGTTCAATATGGCGTCTGGTGCATAATCTAAAAGAGACAAAAGAAAAACAAGTGAATTTCTGCAATAATGCAAAATTTTCTAACTATGTATGTAGGTTAAATTGAAGATACAGTTTTTACTTTGAAACTATCTAATTATATTTGTTAAATTGTATGTCTCACGTGGAGAATCTGATAGATATTATACATTTTATAGCAGAGGGTAGAATCATAAATTTCGAAGAAAAAATCATTCTAAAATCTGTTTTCATTAGTAACATTGCATTGCACATGTTTTTATATGTCAGGGAAGATGTCGACAAATCACTTGTAAAATCCACCATAATCTCATTAAAAAGGACTCGACTATGAGCAACAGTGAATTCTTTTCTGTTATAGAAAACATGTAGAATAGTTTATATCACATTAATCTCAAAATGAATACCTTTACTGCTATGAACATAGACGTTTTTTCTCTTTTGAAAATTTCTTTGGGAGATGCATCCCCTTTGTAACTGCTCTATCCGATCAAAAACAATGCTTGACATTATATTAGCGAAAGACCGAGTTAACAAATCCTAGACTCATTGATTTCTCTGACCTCATCGTCTTTTACAATTTGGCTTGAATTACAATCTGATTTAAAACTAGAATGATAGAGCCCGAATTTGCAAACATATCATAAGGTTATATATATATATATATATATATATATATATATATATATATATATATATATATATATATATAAATATATATATATATATATATATATATATATATATATATATATAGAGAGAGAGAGAGAGAGAGAGAGAGAGAGAGAGAGAGAGACAGACACAGACACAGACACAGACACAGACACAGACGGACAGACAGACGGACAGAATTGTGGTCTTACACAGGCGCTGCAAATTTGAATGATAGGACGTATTTTATCAGCTGCCGATTGTATCACATTCATCAGTGGAAAGTATCAAGAGAACACTTAGTCAAAAATACGTAAGAGTAATATCTGATACCGGAAAGAAAAAAAGGTTGAACTGTTGTATTGACAGTTATTACAGCAGCAGCCATTGAATAGTATAATATTGGTGAGATATATTGGAGGCTGCAGCAATGGAATAAATAACGCATGAGATATCTCGTCAGCCAGTTCAAATTACTTTGTAAGTAATGAATGGAAAGAAATATTTAGAAATATCAAAATAAGACCGGTAGATAAAGAAATGTGGATTTCACAAATTGGCCATTCTGACAAATGATGGTTTGTTTTATCACGTGCTTCAAGAAGAAACCAAACAAAACGCTACAGAATTTTGGACACAATGAAAAATAAATTACATACTAGGTTTGCATACTTTTGCATTCCCCTTTTTATTGTATATAGATAGCATTGATCATATTTGCATTCGAAAATGAGAGATATAAATACAACTAACTGGACAGTATTACGGGGAGAGATGACGTGTTCAATCTATTATTGTATGCTCAGAAGACTAAGGAGAAAATTCTATCGACCAATAACAAGAAACCTTAGTGAATACTGGAAGAAAGCCAAATAGCCCATGTAACTCAATCAGATGTTCTTTATGTACGAATTGAGCTCAACTATCAATCAATGATATTTTATTGAACTCATCTCCGTTTGTACACAATACGAGAGAGGTGGCAATCATTAACCTTTAGAAACCCTTTAAAGAGATAAATATGGTAATTATCAGAAGGAGGCAGTGGATAGTGGCTGGTCCGAAAATTCTCATTGATTCTTTGTATATTTGTATTATGTCGATCTTATCCTGAACTGAGTAAAGGAGATGTGTGTTTTGATTCACAAAACTTTCGATATATGTATGACTCTACGCAGTCACAATCAGATTAATCATAGAGATATATATGATATCTCTGTTAGATGAATTCTCTCAAGAACTGGTTATTTGAATCATTTCAACTCTCCTCAAAAATGATTTATTCATAATTTGCAACAAAACAATTAGTTCCCAAAAAAAGTGGATAAAGTTAACCGTTGGTACTTCGTGAAGCGTCTGAAACTTCACTACCACTTTACATACAGAATACACGCACACACACACACACACACATACACACACACATATATATATATGTATATATATATATATATATATATATATATATATATATATATATATATATATATATATATATATATGCAAGGAATTATGGGGTTATTAATACATGGATCCTCTGTCTGTCTGTCTTTATCTTTTTATATATATAATTAAAACTTCGGAATTGTTCACGTAACGCAACTAGAAATAGTAACCCAATATAATAGGCAATCAAGAATTTTTTAGGAGCATAGTTTTATATATATATATATATATATATATATATATATATATATATATATATATATATATATATATATATATATGTATATATATATATATGTATGTATATATATATGTATGTATATATATATATATATATATATATATATATATATATATATATATATATATATATAAGTCCAAATTTGCAAGTAAAAGAGTTTAACATCAGCGTTTTAATTAGACTGAAGATTCTACCCTCTCGTTTATCCCATGATCTGAACACCAATAATTCATCCCGGCTCTAATGAATAAATTATTTTCCGTCTTTCTAAATATAACTGCCCCATGACTTGAAACACAGCAAAATATCTATTGCTCCATCCGACTCCTTTCTGGCAAGAATCTCATAACTTCTTGTCCGGGTCCAGATCAGAAGGGTGGTAGGACATTGAGGTTGGTCATGGGTGGTCTAAAGGCTGTAAGTGGCCACTGATAAGTCAAGGAAAAATCAAATAACATGGCTGATTAGATTTCAAATCATGTTTCATCCATTTTTGTCGGAAGATCGAAATCGATTTTGGCGGGAGTTTCAGAGTCAATATTTATATGTAAGTACATGTATAGTCTACTATGGCGCCAATACATACACACATGACGCACACATACACTTATGTGTGTGTTTATATATGTATGTATATATATATATATATATATATAGATATATATATATATATATAAACACACATATACATATAAGCCTCATCTTGTATATATATATATATATACATATATATTAAAATTGCGTATACATACTCGCATCATCTTATGAATATATATATAACACGCATGTACATATGCACATCATCTTATATATATATATATATATATATATATATATATATATATATATATATATATATATATATATATGCACATATATGTATGCATATGTATATGAAAATAAAATGATACCCTTCCACCTTCACATAGCGGGATAGATGACTTTCTATTAAACGGCGTCTTATCTCTGCCTTTATCCCTCCGTCTAGTCAGCTTCCCTCTTTTATTTTTGTAACTAAATTAAAATTTCCTAATAGAAATCACACCCAAAAATGATCGAACGTTTTCATTTCATCAACCAACTTTTTAATTCTCTTAGCTGGCGTTCATCTCTATATGTAACACTGTCTATGCAGCAGTATATTGGCTACTTTTTTGCACGAGCTACAACAAGAAGATTCAACATTGTGTTAACGATCACTGCCAAACTGCATACTCAACCGATTCTCCGGTTGTCCACCGTAATGTCATACCATTAACATGGTAGTTGTTATGTTAACTGGTAAAGCGACTGATCAAAAAGGAAAACGTGTTTCATGCCTTTCCCACAGGCATTACTTGAAATAAAATTGAAAACGTTTATATTTTGAAGTTCACATATTTTCTTACCTATCGTCTGTATTCCTACAAACTTGTATATAACCGAACACAAAGCTGTTTGGGCGATGCACGATCTCCGTATCACTATCATAAACCTGAGTGTCCATAGTTGCAGTAAAAGAAAAAAATGATTTCAGAGAGGTGTGAGATGGTATGGGATCTTCCCTGTATAAAACTGTCCGTATTAGTTTGCTCTGCATGAAATCAACGTTTTTGATATTTGTCTCCGTGATTGTGATTTCATTGTAGAAAATGTAGTTATACGTAGTCAACTGATTGTGCGATTTCAGCTTTCTTTTCCGTGTTTAACTATTGATTCATCATATCAATTTAACTAAGATAACCCTTCACTCTCCCAAATGATATCCTCAGAGGGAGTCAGGCCATTGTATTTTTGAGATCTCAGTAAAAAAAATACTGTTCAAGATATCAAGCACATCAGTTCCGTATTTGGAATAGGAACTTGCTCAGAAAGAATAGTGCAACATTAGTTCTGGAGATGTAAACTTTGATTATGATCCTCGGAGGCACTGGTCGAGCACTTTACAGATTTCGTCAACAAGACTTTTCTCTTTTTTATTTGTATAAACGGCCATTTCATGTGCAATAATTTAGTGTATTCACTAGCAATCACAATTCTCCATAAACAGAAAATTCCATTGACATGAAACGTTCAGACGTCCAGTATAAATATAATGTCGTCTCTTCTGGCTATACACACTACCCTTCTCCATTTTGTTTCTTGACTACTCGTTCGATATCTTTCACTCTCTCATGGGCCGATGTTGATCCTTCTCTATGTTATGTCTAACATTACTCTTTCAATTTCCATCTCAGCTGTTCTAGATTTGTTCCCAAGTGGTTTTGTGAGTTTCCCAGTTTCGTCCCCAATAGTCAGTAACTGTAATCACGCATTGATGGTACACTTTACATTTTACGCATATTGTCCGTTTGCCCATTGGTACGTCTCTATTTACATCAAAAGCTTTCAAGTCAATCGTTATGGACTATTTTATATAATTTCTGTGGTAATTCTTTATATTCAAGGCCTGACCCAGGCTAATGCATTCCGTAACTTTTTCTAAGTTTTCGCCGTCTAAAATAGATCGGGAAAATAAAGGAGTAAGCATAATCAATCCAAGTTGCTGTGATGATGATGCATTAATAGCAGTAACTGCAGGGGATCTCCAGTTGATGGTAAGTGATATTGATTGAAAAAATCAAAAAATACGGCCATACGCTAATAGATGAAATAGCATTATAATAAATAATCAAGAACCGCTCCAATAATGTTCTAGAAGAGGTTGCCGACATTACCTGGCAATATAAAGAAGCATTTAATTTGTCCTTAACTTGCATGTCTATATGGATGGTAGCTCTGTCTGTCTGGGCTGCAAGCTGATTGTCTTCTCTGTTGAAGACTCAATCGGTCATATTCCTTATTTCTTGCGCGGTAATTAGCACATCCATATCGTTGTTCCGAGTCCTATTCATGAAGTCATTTTCAAAAAAAGAAATGGAAAAGTTTTTAAGAGAAAAAAAACAAAACAAATAGAAAGTATAATTTCGCCATAAAGCAGAAAGCCTATTTAAAATGAAAAATGATTTCCATGATAATGTTTCATTCAAAATAAAGCCTGATTGAGAACTAAATACGATAATCGGTTCGATGTTTGAGGCGGTGACGTAGCATTAGCGACTGTAAACAACAAAATGTAGATGAATATAACGAAGTATAGGAATAGAATGATGACCCCAAAATATCTATTCAAGTGAAATTTTGACTAAAAGGGAAAAAAGAAAACAATAAAACATCAACTGCAAACATCTCTTTGATGCTTGAAACGGCGAGGATGCTTTTGCAAGCGACAATAATGACGTAGATGAAGTTTTCAAAATTATCCAAGTACAGAAATGTAATTGACTACCTTTCTTGTATATGAAAATTGATGAGAATGTTAATGAAAATATTGAAAACAAATGGTGCAAATATAATTAAGATATATACGCAAAATGTGACATTTCTTAAATGTAAAATTGGAGGAAAAAATCTCATGATAACAGTGTTCGATTTGTAGACGTAATGTCTAATTAGAGAAAAATAATCTGAACATAAAATTGTGGATGACAGCTTTGTCCGTTAAATATTTAATTATTGCGCGCGGCTTTTCTCATATGAAACTAGTAATAAGTTTTATATTAACCTGTAGGTAGACAGAGACTGGGTTTTTGTTCATGCATCATCTTATTGTGTAAAAATGGTATACACAATCTCAGAAATAGAGACGTTGTTCAAAGACAAAAAGAAAAAAAACAAAGCAAAAGCAAAAGGACACATGGAGTATCCCGGTGATTATACACACATTTATATATATATATATATATATATATATATATATATATATATATATATATATATATATATATATATATATATATATATATATATATATATATATATATACGTGTGTGTGTTTAGAAAATAGATATATTCGATCAAATAAGAGTTTCAACATGATATAATGCAACTTATAATCATTTTGTCGCATCTTATAAATCCTGTCACATTGAAAGGAGTATAATTAACCAAAAACCATTCGAGATGAGAATCAAGTGTCATTCAGGTGTTGGCCTTACCAAACGCTGTTCAGCCCAATGGTAAGAACAACACTACGTTTTAGCGGCTACCTTATCCGTCGGAGGTTTGTTTTCTGACAGCAGACATATTTCTGTCAATCATTCATTCTATTTATGTTGTTAATGCCAAATGGTACATTAACTATGTAACGACTGAAGATTGATTTGAATAAGAGATTTCATTCGATATGATGAAATTTATATTCACACACACACACACATTTACACACACTCATACACGCAAAACAGCAATCTGTGATGACAATAATATAGAATGGACATATATATATATATATATATATATATATATATATATATATATATATATATATATATATATATATATATATATATATATATATATATATATATGCGTGTGTGTGTGTGTGTGTGTGTGAATTTAATGAGTATCTTT
>OY735208.1:65581767-65704267 GCA_963457665.1 Thysanoteuthis rhombus
TGAAGACCAGAGGTGAGATATCTGACTCCGGATCTGGATGGAGGTTTCAATCCTGTCTTGTGGTACTTTATGGGATAATGGAAAGTTTAAAACCACACCGAAGAGATAGAACACATCGGAACAGCTGTCTGTGGGCATGTATATATATATATATATATATATATATATATATATATATATATATATATATATATATATATATATATATATATATATACGTGCATGCACGTTTGGTGTCATAAAATCTGTTCATATATTTCATTTATTGCTGGTAGGTTTATTACATGAATTTTAATTAAAGGAACATTCATTCTGAAGAATGAATTCGTGGATGCCTAATGCAAACTGTTGGGACTGTGGTAAAATGAAATTCTGCAAACATGCTGATGTATTAGATCAATCAACTGAAAAGTGTGATTAAATGGTTGGTACAATACCACTAATCTTTTTCAATACGATCAAAATTTTGAATTGTTTCATCATCCCCTACAAAATCTAGAATATCTTTTAAAATACCAAAGCCTGGAAAAAATGTACTACAACATCCCTTCTGAATTTTTGCCAAAGAGAAGGAATCACTCAAATTGATTCATCCTAATCTTTGAGATTCATGCAAATTATATTGTTTCGAGAATAATTCAATGATAAGTTTGCACAATTAATTCAGTGGCTTCCATTTTATTGAGTTTGAATGATTTTCAGTCGAAGGAAGCTCGTACATATGTCATATTTTCCTTGAACGGATGTTTTGACACCTTCTTGTTAACAAGATAATAAGCGAAAAATCAATGAATAATTCATTCTCCTCAGAATGACAAAATTTGTTTATTTTTGTGAATGTAAAATTGATTGATAAATAATGCAAGGAGAATATTGTTTTTATCTGATGATAACCTTTATTGACCTTTACCAGGGATATTTCATTGAGGACAATAGATACAATATCAATTGTAAAGAGTGTCTCTTACAATGGTAATTGACTTAGATATCTCTCGGTGATATATTACTTTTAGCCCTACATTTAAATATATTTCAGTTCACTTGTGATAACATTTCACTCATATAATATGAATGTATGTGCAGGTGTTTACATATTTTTGTAAGAGTGTTGGTTTGTCTGTGTTTTGAAGGAGTATAACACAGTCATTTCTTTACAGCTGTATGAACATGCACACACACACACACACACACATATATATATATATATATATATATATATGTATGTATATATGTATATATGTGTGTGTGTATATAGTTAGACAGAGAGATATATATGTACATAGACATATCAATCGATCGATATATTGATAGATAGATAGATAGATAAAATTATACTAAATACTTGGATGATAGATCGGAACATTCAAGGCCTAGCACTGTCCACTGCTCAATATATATGGACATACATACACACACAAATACATATGCATACATACTTTCGTATAGTTTTGATCTTATCTAATACTTCGAATTCTTATGAGAGATTATTTTTGTTATAATTAATGAGCAAAACCATCCGAATTCAGAAACCTTTTGAAAAGCAAAAGTAAAGCAGAGAAAAACAAAAGAAACATCGAAACAACATTGTCGGTTATTAGAAACAGTTTATTGAATCGAAGTATGGGGTAGAGGTGCCCGTGAGGGAAATTATAATTAAAATGAGACTGCATGTTGATTTTGCAATGTTTAATTAACACGGTTCGTCGACCAGAAACTAAAATCAGAAGCAATATCTGTTTTTCACTTTTCTTTCTTATCATATCATTTCTACACTCGGTTCTGGATAATGAATGTTCATAACTTCATGTTTTCTGCCGAAACTACTTATAACATCCCTTTTACTCATCGAGATTTCACTATAAACAAATTTTGAGATGAACTTACACTTTGTGTTGAAGTATAAATATCATTGAAGATCAATTGAAACAATTCTTGAGCGAGCAAAACTTTTTTGGAAACAGTTTTCATTCATTGCATGGCATTATTTCTATGACTGTGTAGGAATTTCGATTATTTAATGTCTTGTGGTTCATGACCATGTGAAATACAATGGAATCCCGCTGAAATTATATCTTTGCAGTTGTGTTTACAAACAAGTTATAAATTCATCTTTTTTGTATATAATCCAGCATGAGATGATTTCATTTAATGTTATATTTGAAAAAAAATGGTCAAAAACGTTTGTTAGTCTTGACTATGAGATTTCACATACACGCATACTAGCATAAACACTCTCTCTTTTTTTCTCCCTCTCTCATGCACACATCTATCTTTCTCTCCGTCTGTCTGTCTGCCCCCTCTCTCTCTCTCCCCTCTCTCTCTCTCTCTCTCTCTCTCTCTCTATATATATATATATATATATATATATACATATATATATATATATATCGAATCTTTTGTTTTTAGATTTTCAGGAATATTGATCTAATATTCACCACGAACACTAAATGAAGAGAAAGACGGAGAATAACCTCGGGGACATTCGACGTCACCAGTGGCCATTTTCTTATGAATCTGCGATTGTAAATGTCAGGAACAAATGGTTTTTATACTATGATTTCTGTCAATCATTCCTCCAATGAACAGCACAAACATTCCGACAATAAAAGGTTCAGTGATTATGCCTTCATGGAAGTTAATCTTCTGTGTAAGTTGGAGTAAAACAGCCGTTGCAAAATCCAATGGGCACTTCCATTGCCTTTTTCTCTATAAAAAAAATCAGATCCTTGGTTTGATTTTATCACTATATCTGTTATTCAAAAGATACCAAGTCATTCTTTTAAATAACCCTGACACAAATTCACAGGAAACATTCCTATTTGTAACACCATGTCATCAATAGTTATTTAATTATTGTTTTGTTTTTTTTGGACTGATACAAATACTGCTCAGTTTAGTAAACGATGAAAAAAACAACATATTATATGTATGATATATTACAGAGTTATATTACCTCCAATTCACACAGATACATTTTCATGAGTGATATTTTAAAGAATTCGGGTACAGGTATCGCACACACACCCTCTCTCTCTCTGCACATGTTTACTGTATTATCCCATTTGCAACACTCATTTGTAACTGTTGAGGTATCTTGAGGTTTTCGATCGGTATCTCACAATATTTGCTTTAATGAAATGATATCAACAATTTTCCCTTTTGTTTCAGACTTTTATTCAACTTAATTTTATTTAGTGGCCTTCTTTAGTTGATATTTGCTTACCAGTGAAACAGAATACGTATTAGTCACTTTCTTTTATACATTTGTAATTATTTCAATAATGCTTTCATTGCTTTCCGCTAAAAGTCAGTTTCGAAAGGGAATTTTGTTTTGGTTCAGAATGAGCCTCCGATTAATGATAGTACAATAATCCTGGACTTGTTCATCACTCTGCATTACAGCCATTCTCAATAATTTTCAAAAAACATGAAACTCTTTTGCGAACTTATTCACAAAAGAAAGCTAAAAGAGAATCGGCAACGGAAGTCAGCATCTTTGCACAACAAGACTTAATTGTAACATCATGAATGGAGCCGATACCCCCCAAAACTATTCAAGAAATTTATTTTTATTTGGTTTCATAGAGTCACTGGTTAGGCATCCCTTCTATGCATTTCTGTGTAACATGTATATAATATGATTTGGTTTTAAATGTGTTTTCAAAATACATTATATATATATATATATATATATATATATATATATATATATATATATATATATATATACATATATATATATATATACATATATATATTTATATATATATATATATATATTCATATATATATATTCATATATATATATATTCAAATATATTCATATATATATATATATATACATATATGTTTATATATATATATATATACACATATATATATATATATGTATATATATATATATATATATATATATATATATATATATATATATATATATATATATATATATATATATATATATATATATATATATATATTGAGAGAGAGAGAGAATGTATAGAAAATACGGAAATCAAAGTTTGAATTATATAATCATGAATCAGTGGGGTTGGACCGTGTTTGAAGTTGTTATAATAAGTCCTGGCCAGGACTTTGTAAATGGGTAATCGTATACCAAGCACCATTATCAATGATGGATAAATGATGGGTATGTATGCAGAGTTGGTTAGAGTATGCTTTCCAAACAAGGTCCCACTCTATCCACTCACAACAAATATAACTCCAAGGCCATTAAGTCTTTTTTTTTTCTTTGGCCTTCTGATCACACTGAAAATATCTGACCATCATCATCATTATTATTATTATTATTATTATTATTATTATTATTATTATTATTATTATTATTATTATTTGGAATCTCACACCAGTTGCCTGGTGGTAACCGCTGGAGTTTGAGTGACAGCAAGTCTCCTCAAGTCTCCAGCCCTCCTCTCCCTGTACTCATAGGTCCCAGTAATTCTGCGATTTACAGTTTCACACCGGTTGCCCAGTGGTTATCGCTGAAGGCTGAGTGACAATAAGTCTCCTCAGGTCTTCAGCTAACGTCTCCCCTCTCTTTCGCATATCATGACAGAGCTACGATTCGTTGCAGTCCTTATATCTCTAGCACTTTCCTCAGTATCCGTGCAGTTCCCAGTAGTGCTTTGGTCTGTACGGTCTGTATCCTTCCCCTAATCCCGATCTCCTCCAGTCTCTCCCTCAGCGTTTTGGGGACAGTTCCTACTGCTCCCACTATGACCGGTACTACCCTGGTTTTCATGTTCCACATTTTCTTTAACTCCCTTGCTAGGTCCTGGTATTTTTCCCTTTTTTCACCCTCCTTCTTTTTTACTCTATGGTCTGCAGGTACAGCAACGTCTACTATTTGGCAGGCCTTCCTTTTTTTGTCTACTATTACCAAGTCCGGTCTTCTTGCCTGGATGAGGTGGTCAGTTTGGATGTCAAAGTCCCACAGTAGTTTGTGGTTGTCATTCTCCAAAACTGCCTCTGGCTTGTGCTGATACCACTTTTCCCCATGGTCGAATCCCATTTGTTTACTTAGTTCCCAGTGTATCATTGTTGCTACTCTATCGTGTCTATGTTTATACTCCTTCTGGGCGAGTTGGCTACATTCAGTAGTTATGTGGTTTACTGTCTCATCTCTTTCACCGCACATGCGGCATTTGCTGTTTGTCTGTGTTCTGTCGATTTTTGCTTTTATGTAGTTTGTCCTTATGCTTTTGTTTTGGGCTGCCATGATGAGCGATTCTGTTTCTCTCTTAAGGTTCCCCTTTCGTAACCACGTCCATGATTTCTCGTCTGCTATATCTTTTATCTGTCTTTTAAACTCGCCGTACAATTTTTTCCCTTCCCACTTTTCTTTTCTAGTTTGCTGTACTGTTTCATTGTTTTCTACTTTATTGTTTGTTGCACTATCCCTCGCGCTCTTTATGGTTTCTTCACTATTTGTTTGCACATATCTATCTAGGACTACTTTAGCTCTCTGGACACAATCTTCTATGCTGATGAGCCCCCTACCACCTTCTTTTCTCTTAACGTATAGTCCATCTGTATCATCCCTAGGGTGTAATGCTTTATGCATCGTCATAAGTTTCCTTGTTCGCCTATCCATTGATTGGAGCACTTCCTTTGTCCATCCTAGGAATGGTCCTGTATACCTAACTACTGACACAGCCCAGGTGTTCATTCCTTTTATTAGATTTCTGCTATTTAATTTGGTTTCTAATATTTTCCCTATCCTTCTGAGGTATTCTCTCTTAATATTCTCCTTCATCTCTTCCCGTTTTATCGTGTCACATTCAAGGACACTTAGGTACTTGTATCGGTCTTGTGCAGTCAATGCCCTAATCTTGTTGTTGTCCGTAAGTTCAATTCCCTCAGTCATTGAAAGCCTTCCTTTGTGCATCACCATGATTGTGCATTTTTCTATCCCAAACTCCATTCCTATGTCCTCACTATATTCCCTTACTTTGTTGAACAGAGTCTCAAGCTCTCCCCTATTTTTTGCAAACAATTTAATATCGTCCATGTACATTAAGTGGTTGACCTTTCCTTTTGTTTTAGAGAAGTGGTATCCTTTGCTGTTTTTCAGGATTCTGTTAAGCAGTATCATTGTTAGAACAAATAATAGTGAGGACAACGAGTCTCCTTGGAAGATTCCCCTTTTTATCCCTACCTCGGCTAGTTTGTCCCCTGCGGCTGTCAAATCTACTTTCCAGTCTTCCATTGAATTACCAATGAATTTAACCACCGGTTTGCTAATTTTGAACATTCTAAGGCATTCGAGTATCCAGCTATGTGGAATCATATCGTATGCCTTTTTGTAATCTATCCATCCCATTGCGATATTCTTTCTCCTTTTCCTTACTTCTTTTAAGATCATCTGGTCTATGTAGAGTAAATCGTTTGCCCCTTTGGTTCCTATCCTACACCCTTTCTGTTCTTCTGGTAGCAGCCCCCTTCTATCCATTGACATGTATATTCTCTCTGCTATTTGCCCGGTCAGGATTTTCCACATAAGTGGTAGGCAAGTGATTGGTCTATAGTTGCTTGCTATGTTCCACTTTCCCGGGTCTTTTTGGATGAGGGTGGTTCTGCCTTTAGTCATCCATTCTGGTGCTTTGCCTTCATTTAGACAATTTTGGAGTAGGTGAGTGAGTCTGCCGTGTAACGTGGTGAATTTTTTGAACCAATACCCATGGATCCCGTTGGGACCCGGTGCTTTCCAGTTGGCTACTTTCCTAAGAGTATGTTTCAATGTGGTTTCATTCAGTACTATTGGTTCTCCCTTGTCTATATCTTCTAGTTCTTTTCTCATGTTTCCTAACCATTGCGGTGTTACATTGTGTCTTTTTGGGTGCCCCCATATGCTATTCCAACAGTTCTTGGCCTCTGTGGCATCTGGTTTTATGTCTTGCCTACTTTCCCCATTTAAATCTTGGTAAAACTTTTTCTCATTGTTTTGGAATGTGCGGTTTTGTGTGTATTGGGCCGTTCTTAGTCTGTATCTTTTTAGTCTTGCCTCTTTGGCTAGTCTTTTCTGGTGTAACTCTTCGACGACAGTTGCGATGCCTTTTTGCGCTACCTTGTATTTGTTATAAAGTCTTACTCGTGGTCTGTCTGTGTGTGGTGTATTTCTAAGCAGTAATTCGTCTCTCTGTAGTTGGGAGATCTGCCTTTGTAACCTTCTCTCCCAGTTGGGTTTCTCTTCCCTATTATTGCTCGGGTTCCTATCTTGTGTTGTGAAGCTTTGTGCTACCATTTTCGCCCGTGCGTAAATTAGGTTGTTGAGTTCTAGGAGGGTGTCTGTTTCTATGTGCTGTAAGAGGCAGTTGACCTGTTCGGTCACTTCTCCGACTCTCTTTCTGTCTTTGTCTCTTAGGGAGGGGAGTGTTCTTTTCTCTCCTCGCATGATCTCTTTCAAAGCTTATTATTATTATTATTATTATTATTATTATTATTATTATTATTATTATTATTATTATTATTATTATTATTATTATTATTATTATTATTATTATCATCATTTGGAATCTCACACCAGTTGCCTGGTGGTAACCGCTGGAGTTTGAGTGACAGCAAGTCTCCTCAAGTCTCCAGTCCTCCTCCCCCTGTACTCATAGGTCGCAGTAATTCTACGATTTACAGTTTCACACCGGTTGCCCAGTGGTTATCGCTGAAGGCTGAGTGACAATAAATCTCCTCAGGTCTTCAGCTAACGTCTCCTCTCTCTTTCGCATATCATGACAGAGCTACAATTCGTTGCAGTACTTATATCTCTAGAACCTTCCTCAGTATCCGTGCAGTTCCCAGTAGTGCTGTGGTCTGTACGGTCTCTATCCTCCCCCTAATCCCGATCTCTTCCAGTGTCTCCCTCAGCGTTTTGGAGACAGTTCCTAGTGCGCCCACTATGACCGGTACTACCCTAGTTTTCATGTTCCACATTTTCCTTAACTCCTTTGCTAGGTCCTGGTATTTTTCCCTTTTTTCACCCTCCTTCTTTTTTACTCTATGGTCTGCAGGTACGGCAATGTCTACTATTTGGCAGGCCTTCCTTTTTTTGTCTACTATTACTAAGTCCGGTCTTCTTTCCTGGATGAGGTGGTCAGTTTGGATGTCAAAGTCCCACAGTAGTTTGTGGTTGTCATTTTCCAAGACTACCTCTGGCTTGTGCTGATACCACTTTTCCACATGGTTGAATCCCATTTGTTTGCTTAGTTCCCAGTGTATCATCGTTATTATTATTATTATTATTATTATTATTATTATTATTATTATTATTATTATTATTATTATTATTATAATTGTTGTTGTTGCTGTTGTCGTTGTTGTTATTATTATTATTATTATTATTATTATTATTATTATTATTATTATTATTATTATTATTATTCGGAATCTCACACCAGCTGCCTGGTGGTAATCGCTGGAGTTTGAGTGACAACAAGTCTCCTCAAGTTTCCAGCCCTCCTCTCCTAGTACTCTTAGGTCGCAGTAATTCTGCGATTTACAGTTCCACACCGGTTGCCCAGTGGTTATCGCTGAAGGCTGAGTGGCAATAAGTATCCTCAGATCTTCAGCTAACGTGTCCTCTTTCTTTCACTTACCATGTCAGGGCTACAATTCGTTGCCGTCCTTATATCTCAAGCACTTTCCTCAGTATTATTATTATTATTATCATTATTATTATTATTATTATTATTATTATTATTATTATTATTATTTATTAATTTATTTATCTATTTATTTTAAATAGAAAATGCATTCCCTTCGAAAGAAAGCAATACTGTTGGTGCTATGTAGAAACATCATTGCATATTGATATGAGTGAAAAGATTTGGATAACGATAAAAATCAAGTTGTGATAAATAGTTTATGGTTATTTGGTGATTTGGGATCAGCACTCCCCTTCATTGGTCAATTTCCAAGAATCATTGATAGTTTGACTGAGCTGAAACTAAGAGAACGAATCAATGAACCAAGTGGGTTAATCAAAATATCCGAGCAATACATACATACATAAATCATACCAACGTGTTTTGTTTTTACGTAAACAATAATGGATTTCATTCTACTTGAGTGAACGTTATTGAAGAATGAACTCTAATTGAATTATTATGACCAATGGATTAGATAGTTAGAAAACGCGATTTTTCCAATGAATGTCAACCGATGGCGTATTTCAAAGACCACAGTCTGAAATCGATAAATACGGTTGATTGGAGCAGGTATTACCTTGTGGTAGCTGATGGATCATTCAGGGATTGGCTCACATCATTTAGGTTTATTTTCCCATCTTCGCTTAGAATCCTTTCAGAACAGAAAAACCTGACGAGGGAATACTTCACTGGAACATTTGCAACTCGTTATATCCTAAGCAGATGTTATTTTAGAAATCATCGAAAGCAATTTTTGATTTCTGATGAGTATTAACCTTTCCCTGCAACTGTGAAAAACTGGAACACACACCAAATTTCCCCTTTTTCTACTTTGCATGTTTTTTGACGTTGTAACTTCAGTGCATGATTCTTCCAATGACTGGTTCCCTGGTAGTACGCAAAACCAAAATGCATTTATTGTTTTTATACGAACGATGATGAATATTTTCTGTCAATGCATTTTTTGCATGATTTAAATGGAACCTCTTCATTGCAACTTTTAACGTCCTTTACACTCATCAAAATCCACTAATATGTCAAACAAAATACTTGATAAATGTAATCCATACACAAATTTATTAAAATAAGATATTTTAATTCATTTCAAGCAAATATGAAATATATGAAAATAAAAACATCCAAGCTGAGATGATTGATTGGAACCCACTAGTAATGATATTCGAGTCCAGCATTTCTCCACTGTGACCCAGAATTATCTAGTGTCATCAAATTCTATTTATTTTTGTCCGAATTTCAAGACAGCATATTAGTAGCATAGCGGAATAAAACATTATAAATGTTAGCTTTTGTCGGATTCTCTGATCGAAATTAAGTGGACTTTTTTTTTGTCTGGAGTCGAAGAAAAAACAAGTGCAAGTGCCTGATGGTTAACAACAAGAATTCAAACTGGGTTTAAACTCCAGCTGAAAAAAGTTTGCTTCAACTTCATATTGATGTCCCTGGGAATGGCATGCACTCATTCTATTCCTTCTTTGCCAAAATATCATTTGTTCTCAGCGTCTTAAACTCAAAACAAAAATGCCATAGCGAAGGTATTTGTTAAAAACATTTATAAAGCCGATTGCATATAAAGAGAAATTAAGTGAAAACTCATTCGCCAATATTTTGGGTTTGAAAACTACAAATGGTCTGGAATACATTCAATAATAGAACAACCGTGGAACACAAGAAAAAAACAAAGGGAATTCTCTGAATCATTACGGATATAATTGTCTGCATCTCTGAAAATATCATTTATATCTATTTCTAGATTGTATCTGCCAGAAACTGATTTATATCATCTTTCAATGAGGATGATTGACATCAAGTTTGTTGCTGTGAAGTCATGCTTAAACGTAAAGTATTATCTTTTTACTTCGATAGGAAGATAAGATAAAACAAGTAATAAGCCATCAAATATGATTTTATCGATTATGTTTTTATCCATGAATCGGCAGACAGTGAAGCTATAACTGAAGAAGAGATTTATGCCTCCGGTCTGTGTATACACGTAAGCAGGATTTTAAAGATAAGTTGAAATGTATCTACGCTGTTGAAGATGTATATATATATATATATATATATATATATATATATATATATATATATATATTAAGAAAAGACATGATGGTTATAAATTGCCTCATATTATATAGAAACTTTAATTTGAAATATTTTCTCGTCATTACACGCTTAATATATCACTTGGCCTGCACAATGTACATAGAATATACAATTAAAGAAAATTGGACCAGGGATAAACAATATGAGAATCGTGAATGAAAACAGTTCTTTGCACCTTTGCAATACCAGCTGTTCAGCTCGATGGTAAGATCAACACAACATGTGCGGCTACCCTATTAGTCGTAAATTCAATTCCTACAGCAACTCTACTTCCTTTCAATGTTTATTCTATTTACGTTTCTCAGTTCCATAGGATGCGAGTTCAGTATCCAGTAAAGTACCCTAAATATGCCAAATGTTTCTGGATCCACTTTCACGCAACACAGGATGCGTTATTTCACTGAAACAAACCTTAACTACCATATGCATGGGAAGCACGATGCAATGGGAAGAGCATGCAAAAATTTACTTGTGTTTATACTGTCAAGACAGACTCCAGTGTTCACACGATTCAATTCTCAGTTAAATTCGCAAATGATACATCGTAAGTGATTGTAAATAAAAACTGAGTACTAACGTATTCCTTTGCTATTCCATTGAAACAGATAGTAATTACTTCACACGGCAGAAAAAAAGCGTTGCTCCCCTTCTTTTGGCCAGTACAGAATTCGATAGGTTAGCGTAATTCGAAGGTGTAATCACATCTTTGGTCATTGCACTTTCAAGAGAAATGGAAACCAACATTCAAAACGCCCTCTTTATTATGTATAACAGTATATGTCCGATTTTGTTTTACTTTTCTGACCCCAAAGTAGTTAAATTTGAATTGTTACCTACAATACGTTCAGGAATGTAAAATATGGATCAATTTTAACTCGATAATGATATTATAGAGTCTTCCTTTGAACACACCCCAACCATGAATATTACAACCAATTTATCCAGTAGGATATCGTATGTATTCATTTGCAAATGGCTAAAAATGCAGGCTCCATTCTTGTCTCATCGAATTGCATTTATTCAGTCTCAAAGTGTGAGCCAACAGTTCCGAAAGATTGCAGTTGCAATTAATCTGTACTTTTCTATACGACTATTAGTATAATAATGTCCTTAGAAAATACATCAGTCTAATAACAACAATATTCGTATCAAGGATGGCTATATTATTGAAAATCAATGTTCAGTAGGAAAGAATCAAATTAATCATGGTCAGGCATTTTTTTTTTCAATAAATAAGCATTGATGCAAACATAGCCAGTACAATATCGACTTATCACGTCATCGAGTGCGTTTGTTGACTATATATTGACAAGGAGATACTAATACACTAGTATCTAATTTAGCATTTGGGACACTTGCCATGGTACATTTTCAGGTATATCAAATAACGTCAATGATTGAACTGTACAAAGATGATGAAAGCTTATTGATTGAAAAGACGTATATCCCTCTATTATCGGCATTTCTTATCAGAAATTTGCAATTTATTGATCCAAATAAGAGAACAATGTATTTAAATCTTTTGCACTCAATTTTGCAAATCCTCTAATAAATATATAATTGATGAACAACCGTCAAAGAAAGATTCTGTTTCTGAATAACACGTTGAGAATTGTCTCATCACTGTCTTAAAACGCAGATGGATGAAGACACAGGCGCCAGATTTCAACTTTTCTTTGCTGACATATTTGGAAAAGCTTGACATTTCTCTCTCAACGATTTGTCTCGTCGATAAAGATAGATTCGATAAATGCACATCCTCTCGGAGAAAGGTCAAGACACAGGATGGCCAGTAAGAGTGATTAACTTATTTGTAATTCATGCAGACAGGAATCCTATGCACTGATTATTTCATCTCGATATAAGACAAGAGTTTCTCTACTGTTATAAATGATTTTGGGCAGTTGTTCATTTGTCATATTTCCAAATATTATTTTGGCATGGGTGTCCATTTTTGGACACTTTATGGGTTTCACAATTGTGACTTACAAAACAGCACAGCGAAACTAACTTTTAAAAAGGAGGTGGCACCTCAAATATAAATTACATGTCAACACAGAACCAAATCAATTTCATATATATTCGGTTGCCTTTTATTCTAAGAACAAATAACTTTCTTATATTGACTAACAAACTCAGGAAAGGTAAGGTAGAATGAGATTTATCACAAAAGAAAATCGGTTGTGGTTGTTTATTTTCACCTAACGCTAATGCGATTGGGCAAGTTTTTAATCCGTATTCTCACTCTCTGAAAAATTGCCAGGTATCTTAACAACAAATTTCCCGTTATCAGTATGCCATGATGCCAGAAAGAGAGTTATGGGCATTTGAGCACTTGAACACAACATTCCCTGCCTTACTGACCAAAGTACTATTAGTGAGAAGAGATATATCCACACTGCGGTTTCGACTATTCGAAGATAGACTGTCATAAATACGGTACGGCAAGGAAAAACCGGAGACAATGATTAAGTTTGATCTCAAGGTGGTGCCAAATACCAAAGACTCGTGCAAAACCAAGTTAAGCATCGTAAGAATCAAATACATTGAAATTATACATGGCTGCTTAGGACGGTTTGTGCAATTTTTCGACAACTTTAAAACACATTATGTATATATTGGCTGTACGGAAGTGGCCATTATATTCATGCTGGCAAAACATTCAATTCAAAAGATCAAGTTAATTTTTCCTCTCACTCATCCCATATTTCTGGCCCACTCGATTCAACAATTTGACTATTGTCCAATTTTCAGTTTTGATTAAATATTCTAACGTCACTTAGAAATCCACTTCAGGTTTTAAGCAGACTTTGGACTATCTATTCTAAAAAAAAAAAGAAATAATATAATAATATGTTAATAAGAAAAGTTCGCTACAAATTCTGATATCTTTCTTTTGGTGTGTATATTTTTTTATATTCATTCAAAGCCCGATGACCGAATAACATAACACCGTAAGAGAACTTCATAGCTGTTATAGTCCCCCAAAATGGCTAAAATCCGGCTAATTTTTTTTTTCAGCTAACCTTTGGTCTAAAGATATGATATATGTTTTGAATTGGCTAGATTAGCAATAATTGACACATTCTATCCGCTAAATATACCTAATGAATGGCTGATTTATCTTCCCTATCCTTAACACGTTTGGTTTGTGTAGAATTAGATACCGTTGGGAGGAGAAAAGTGCAATCAGGTTCGCTAAATGAATGATCCTTCCACTCAGTTTTCACGTGAGCACATACAAACCCAGTACAAACACGATTTAGGGCTATTAAGAATTTCCCAGTCAATAACATTTGCCTACTCAAGCATAATGTCTCTTGATCAAGGCGTGGACATTGTTCCATTTATGTCGAAGAATGCGCGTGGTAATTTAAAATCGTATCTCCAGCAACACGGTATTTGCCAATTTGGGGGGGGGATGAATTACATCGCAATTAATCGACGAAGAATCTTTATTAGATCCTTCGTGTAATTAAAACTCGACACAAACGGATAGAATTTGCTTTCCATATTCGAATTCGTGGACGCACGTCAGCAGATCTTGGTCAGGTTGCTGGCATTTACGCAATCGACGAAAGGTTTATATACAAATCGCTCTAAGGGTATCTGCCATAAAGCCAGGCTCAGTGCACCCATTTCCCAAGCCATAACATCCTTGCATATTCCATACAATGTGTTTAATGAATGTGAGGAATGTAGTGGCTGGCCAATTGGCTGAGATTGGTACCTATCTTTTGTGCAAGAGGTGGGTGTTCAAGCTAAGTTTTTGAACATGGAGTTATAATACTTACTTTCTTTTTCAAAGCAATTAGGGGAAATATTCTGTTCAAATAGAGTATACAATATAAATTCGGACCACTCTTGAGTTTACGTGCTTCAAAAATGTTGAACAAAGTGAACATCTTTTTAAAACTCACAAGCTTTTACATATTCAAAAATGGATATAATATGATACATTTTTAATGAGCTTTCAGATAATTTTTTGGACATGATACATGTACTTTTTCGGAAAATATCTCGAAGGTTCTTTGAAATTTAAAATTGAATCAGTTTTCTGAATTATTGACCAAGAGAAATATTCCCTGTTCTTACTGGAGAGTCGGATAAAAGGCTATGTTGACCGGGATTACAAGTAGTAAAGGGATCTCTTAAGCTGATATCTACAGTCAAACGCACGAATATAGACAGGAGGACATAAATGGACGCATAAAATTGATCGATGCCTACGAATCGAAACACGTAAGTCATGTTTCTTGTTGACGTAGAGCACAGTAGGTCAAAGAATCGATATTTTCCCAACATACTTCGACTTTCTCGGATAAGTAATGTTAGAAGGTCTACATAGTTTGTTTCTGGGACCGTTTTCACGTGCAGACAACATTATACCCACTGATAATGGTATAGAATTTAGGAATCTGAATTAGGGATGTCTTTTTTTAATACGGCGATTTGCTGGCGATTTGCCGGCAACGTTAGGGAAGATGACAGAAAACATATCCAAGAATAAACTCAGAGAGATTCTAAGCAGTATCTCGAAAAACTTGGTAATCATACACCATGGGGCTTACTGAATGTCAATTTAAGTTATTGTCTGAATTATGAGATAAAACAGCTGTCTTGTGTTGTTGTAGATATCTAATCTTTTTGCTCTACAACTAGCGTTCTACTCACGACGTCCATCATTCAATCATTTTAGACGGGTTATCTGATTATGCAGAGATATCCTATCGATCGGGGCCAAGATTTAAGCTCACGATGACGCAGCAAGAAATCTTTACAATGGAAAGTATATGTCAAAAATTTGAGACAGTACTAGTGTTTTCACTTGTACTGATAAGACAGACTATTGAACTTCAGTACCACAGTCAACAACTGTACAGAATAATCGTTGCGTCAAAATTCGAAATTATGTAAAAGAAAATCATTGAAGAGTAAAAATGATCAGATTATAGTTTATTTATTACATCGCCGTCGCTCTAACCAGGAAAACATCTCAAATAAGATGAAAAAAACAAAACAAACGAAAACATCTCAGAATATTCAGGGTGATGTAAATGTTAAAATCGTCAAAAGATAAACCCGTCCAAAAAATGCTCGAAAACTCAAAAAGAGCATTTCTAAAAAACGCTCTTCAAGTCTATAAACAAATCAATGTTGCTTACACACAAAAATATACAGACACATGCAAGAAAAGGGTTAAATGATGCAATCGTTCATTTGATCATGCCTTATGAGATTCTTATAGAATTTCAAAATGTCAAAAATTTATGATCTCTGTATGTCTCTGTTGCTGTGGTACACGAAGTGTTGCATTCTAGTTAAGGGATAAACTTTTTCTTAATCGGGGATCTAACTTTGTTCAAATTTTCTGAATAACATCACAAATTTATTGAAAACTATGCTCTGGGCATCTAGATTAAATTCATGTCCATCTTTATAATTTAATGAACATTCCGTTGTTAACACACACACACACGCACACACACGCACACATACATACATATATATTTATGTATATATATTGACAACTGAATATTAATTAAATTGTAAAGATGGACATGAATTTAATCCAGCCACCCCGGGTGTAGCGTTTTTTGTTTTGTTTTGTTTTCAAATTTTGGCTGAGATTCTCTTCAAAGTGATGACCCTGTGCCGTAGCACACATCCAAACACTTCTGTAACAATTGGGACGTTTACTGAGAGTCCCATTCTTTAAGCAAGTAAAACACCATCTGCAATTCGTATCGGTGCTCCTCCACGGTGTTAAACTGCGACCCTTAGCCTGAACTTATCTCTGGGGGACTAAATCCGGCAAGTAAGTTTTGTGGAGAGATGTTAGTGGTGGTGCAGGATTAAAACTATGAACTATGAGCAATGAAACGGTGGGAAAACCACTAACCATCGCTCCATAAGATTGTTTACAGAAAATGTTCCCAGCCAGAACTGATCCATTTGACAGTTTGACAATGGCAGCAACTTTATTGACGGTTATCCAACGACTCTGACAAAAATTTGTCCAATTTTTGTTGACATTTTTGGGAGCAGTGCTAGTTGAAGGTTGCCCCGATCTCTTGTCATGCTTCAGAAGTGCAAATGCCATGTAAAGCACCACGCCAAAAACGTTTCTTTGTTACGGAGGCCTGTTTGAAAATCCAAATGTTTTGTTTTTTTGCGATTTCCAGAATTTCAAAGTTCGAAGTTGAACCTGAATTGCAGATGTCCACGTAAATGTCGTCGAAAAATGCAACTTGGGCAGCTTTGGAACTTTTTGATATTTTCTGTATGTATGCATGGAGCCAAGCACTTTCTCTCATATTAATGATCTGGGCGACACAAGCAAACATCAAAGCCAACTTATTTAGGAGGAAGTTTTGATATATTGCAGTCAACTATAGGGCATTTTCATCAATTAACGATTCCATGATGATATGCATTCTGTACCCAGAACACTTGAACTGTTATACGATATTGTCGAATACCCCTCTTATAAATGTCAAAATGAACTAGTACTTGTGTGCGTGACTTAAATTATATGTATATATATATATATATATATATATATATATATATATATATATTCATATACACATATATATATATATATATATTCATATACATATATATATGTATACATATGTATATATATATATATATATATATATATATATATATATATATATTTATGAATGAGAGAGAGAAAGACAGAGAGAGATACAGCTAGACTTAGATATATGTATGTATGTACGTATGTATAAAGTTTTTGAGGGATTTAGTATCCACAGGGGAAATCAGGGCAATTACCCAAATTTTGCATAGATTAGCTGTACGTTAAAAGAGGGGGGGGGGCGATAGTCCCTGTAAGCAACGTTAACCTGCGTTTTGTAATCCTTACATTTTGATCGAATCATGTACCTTTCATTGGGGCTTGTAGCAATATATAACTGCTTCAGCCACTAAACAGAGTCGGGTGCAAAACAGATTGCTGACAATCTGCCCGAAATTCTTGCAGTTTATCGGAGCATATTTTCTCTTATGGGACTTGATCTTACTTTTACAAGGAAAGTTAATTGAATACGTAGAATGATTGCACGCCCATATAATTGGTTGTTCTTCCAAAAAAGAAAAAAGAGAAAATCTATGAGATTTATGTTTGAAAAAAAAAAATTACTGTGAAAGGCCATACTTTGAAATTCTCTCTAGCAACGCTACTCAAAGCCTGAATTTTTTTACATACGTCAGCTCGATTGAAGGTTTTCATTTATTTGTTTCATGTTCTTGTTGTTTTTTTTCGTTTCAATTTTCCATTGAAAATGAAGAGATTCAAAGACTTTAAAACCAGTAATAATGTTTAATTATTTGCCTTTGAAAAAAGAATATAAAACAAATAAACTAAACTAACTTGATTTTTCTCTCTTCTCTCACTCGTTTTGCTTCCATAGAAACGGCAAACTAGTTGTTGCTGACGAAATCATAAATGATTCGTCTTTTGCACATAGATTAAAACATATAAAAATAATGACTCCCAGAGTTGTCTGTTTTCAGGCCCACATATTGATATCACCGAAACCAAAATCTCTGTGATGCCTATTCTTTTTACGTCAGTATTTGGGAGAAATTTCTTTGGGATACATTTGAAAATTCAAACTGTCTGTCCTCGGTAACGGTCATCTGATGACAGATTAGGAAAATTGGACACTTTACCAAAGTTGGCTTTGGAAATTATCATTCAGCCGGTTTCGTACATCTACTCATTGATTTATTTACAATAGTTTGAAAGAAACAGGGGCCAAGGTTGAACAAGAACAGTCCATTTTCTCAGATATTAATCGAAAAAATCTGCAAGCAATATTCTTCTAAATCTAAAGGTTTTTATTTCCTGGTGATTTTTTTTCCAGTTTCGAAATAGTTAATTCTTAAGGTTTTACAGCAGAAAGTTTTACCGTGCAACTATGATATTAAATTGGGCCCTCTTTGTAGCGGATGATTCAAGTCCGCTTATTTTCTGTTTTGGGATAATCTGCAGAGAGATCATTCTGATGAAATTAAAGTAATCTGATAAACATGGTTGATTTATTTCGTTGGAGAGACCACGAGACAGCACGGTACATCCAGAAAAAGACAAGAGTCAGGGACATCTTAGAATCCATTACAAATCTCAAATGGCAGTGGACTGGCCCCGTTGCAAGAATGGCAGACAACCAATGGACACCGCAATTCACTACATGGATCCCCTGAGATCACATGCGCAACCGATGCCGGCAGAATATTAGATTGAGGGACGGGTTAGACGGATTCAGATGGTACTGGCCCCACGACACCCTTGATAAATGATTCTGGCGAATCATGGGGAGGATCTACATCCAACGACAGACATTGAAATAATGATGATGATGATGATGATGATGATGATGATGATGATGATGATGATGATGATGATGATGATGATGATGACGATGATGAGGATGATGATGATGATGATGATGAAAGAATCAAAAATTGTATAAAAAAAGAACAGGACCAGTATGAAAAATAGGTACTCACAAAATGCGTCAATATAAAATTTGAGCAAGAATATCTCAGCGTTGAACTTTTGCAACAGTAGTAATGCAGAGACAAATTTAACAATCTTTTCTTACAAAATTTAATGCATTGGTAAAATTACACTTTGCCATCGCATTGATAATTATCCGTCCATTTTATGCTAACATAATTTCATTCAGTATCTATTTTTATGAGTTTTAACAATTACATTAACAAATTTTGAGGTACACAGTTTCCACAGTTGTTTATATAAATAGTCTAGAAAGCTTTACTGTTTTAAAGACTGGAAATATAGCAAGAAATTTCAAAACATTTTTGTCTTCTTTGTCTTGAATTTCCCAGAATACATTGGAGGGCATCCACGTGATTCTGCCAGTGATTTTCTTTTGAATGTTTTGAACTGAAATGATATTATGGTGCTATGTGTGATTAAAAAGAAAATAGTCATATTAACATTGCTCCCCAGGAATGTAGATCAAGCACCATTTCCGTAGCATATAGTTCATGTCATATATATATATATATATATATATATATATATATATATATATATATATATATATATATATATATATATATATATATATATATGTATGTATGTATGTATGTATGTATGTAGTAGATGAAAAAAATCATCCCAGCGAGGTACAAAATATGCAACAGCAGATATTCCGTAGCCGTCGTAAATGCTCCTAAACTGAATGACATTCGATAAGAGTGATAACTTGTTAATGACTGTTTCAGTCTCGTATCATCGGAATGCTCAAGTTTTCAATTTGTTCAGCAATAAATGGTTCTATGATATTCATACCTTGAAACCTATCTACAAACAGACATATTCAGAAGTTCATAAATGCACAGGTCAAGTGCTTTCTGAATACTTACGCCGGTATCAAATCGAGATCTTTGCCAACATCTGCATTCACACTTATCCTCAACTAATTCAGGGCGTTGTAATGAATGAAAGAATCCTGGTTTGCCATTGATTCGTTTTTCCGTTTTAATTCACTCTATTTTTTGGTGGGGAGGTGAAATCTGTGAATATTTTCTGTCGACAACTCTCTCTCTCTCTTCGACTTTGGCAACAGGCAACTGGGACTTTTCTATTATAGTATGCAGTCAAATGAGGCATACTTTAAAATGCAGTCCATCTTGAATACTTACATGATGAAACATTTTCAGAAACTTATCAAAGATACAACTAATCAAGGATTAGCAAATAAATGAAACAATAAAATGATATCGAAGAATAGCATTATAGTGATAACATACCTTGAGATTTTCAAGCTAAGGAATTTATCTATGATCGCCGTATGAACAAAGCATATGCTGAAGTTGAAGGAAATCGTAATGATATGTTGGGTATTTGTGTGCTGCATATTTTGAAAATGATCAGAGTAATATATTTTCGACGAAGTCGTAAAGAGTGATTTTTAAGACTGCTGATTCACAGTTGAATATTCGATATTGCTTTTATCAGCTTCTTAACCGGCTCAGTCGTCCTTATTTTCAAGTGCACAAGTGTCCCTTGTTTCGTGCGAATGTTATCTGTCCCAACTATGATTGTGCTTAGGTGTTTCGAAAAGAAACGTCCTAGGACTCGATAACATCACGATTGACGTACTCAAAAAAGCTTTGAAAGATATTACTACAAAAGTAGCCATTTTTTTTTTTACTTATGGCTTGCTTGGCCCAAGAAGGGTCGGACACTGCAAATATAAAGCAGTCCTGCAAAAAAAAAAAAAAAAAAAAAAATGAACAACTTCGATAACTACAGGCCAATAAGCCTACTCAACTCTTCATGAAAGTAATCACCAAAACGCTCGTAAAAAAACCCTCCAGGAAAACTACGGCTTCGGAAAGAGATACTCAACCATTGACTATCACCATTCGGTGAACTAACTGGAAAAGAATGTAAAAGAATATCAAATATCATTCGATGTAACATTTATTGACTTTACAAAGACCTACGACACAGTGGAAATCTCCAAAGTCATTGACTCTCTAATACAAAGTGCTCATCCTGTATATGTAAAGTTACTGCAACGTGTCTACTGACAAAGCAGTTCCTTCTTCAGGCTATGTGAAGATCCTGAGCCCTTTCAACTAGAGAGAGGAGTGGCACAAAGTGAGACCAGCTCTCCTGAACACTTCATGGCCTGCCTTGGAGTGATCTTCCGAAACATAGAATGGAAACACAAAGGACTCACGATAGACTGGGAATATCTAAGTAACCTTAGATATGCAGACCACGTAGTCCTCTTTGCTAAAAACCTTAACAATCTCCAAATATTGTTAGACGAAATAAATGAAGCAAGCAATAAAGCAGGCCATGAACGCCAGCTAAGTAAATATCACGTACAACAAAGACTCAAGTCAAAAATGCTTAACTAGAGATAGAAGACTATTACATCTACCTCGGACAGTGCGTTTCTTTCAAGTTATAAAAAAGAACAAAAAAAAAACAAAAACAAAGAGAAACGAAAGAAGAAATGAAGCAAAGAATTACACTGAGTTGGTAAGCTCTCATTAGAGCAACTTTAATTATCAAGAACAAGAAAATCATACAAAAAAGATCGACAACCAATGTATCCTGCTGATGGTCACGTACGGAGCTGAAAATTGGAACCTAACCTAACAATTAGCCCTCAAACTGAAACCATGCAGCATGCACACCAGAGAATCATGGTCGAACTCGCACAGAGATATCATATGTAACACAGTAAATCAGATAAAATATGGGAGACAGGGACATCATATAGACTGTTGAGATACAGAAATGGCAATGGGCTGGACATGTTGCAAGAGTATGTGACCTACAGAAATTAGACGGCATAACGAGCTAAATGAATTCAGAATGTACTGGCCCCGCGATACCCTTGAGAGAGGTATAGTGACTTTTGGAGGAAAGTCTGTGTCCAAATAAGGACGCTAACGGACTGATGATAATGACGACGGTGCATCTTCTGCAGTACGTCGTACGATAAATTAGTACTGAATATTGCTAAATGTTTCAAGGCATGCTACTCTGTTATGGCAGCGTATAACGATTTATGGAAGGGTTCTGAAAAGATCACATACCACATGTTACAATTATATCTGTAATCTACCCGAAAGCCATTACCGTTACAGTCATGGAGATAATTTCAATTTAAAAAATATAATCAATAGCTTCATTCATGTCCTTTTTTAATACAAACCTAATATTGTAAAATATATAAGAATAATAATCTATACATCTTTGTATTGATCTCTCTCTCTTTCTCTCTCTATCTCTCTCTCTCTCTCTCTCTCTCTCTCTCTCTATATATATATATATATATATATATATATATATATATATTCTGTTATCAGACCTCATGGTTCTGGTATCTCATCATGAGAAGTGCTTGATATTGGGTATAGATGTGTAAACAGGTGAAAGCAGACAATTCAGCTCTTTTGGGTGACTCTGAGTCTCATATCAATGGTGCAAACGTCAAACGGTCAAAGGGACTCCTCACCGGCAGGAAACTCAGAGTCACAGCAGAGAACTGACTTACATCTATTAATACTTGTTGTGTGGATATGAGGAGATCCTAAGAATGTTGTTGGAAGATGAAACAAGAACTCTGTGAGAAAATTTGAAGATTGTGAGTATCAGGCCTGTCTGGAATGAGAAAGGCCAGTAAGCGGTGGGTAAAGATGAAAAATGGTCAGTTTTCGGGGAATGTTTGTGAGCATCATCGTCATCATTGCCATTAGCCCTTTGTACATAAACCGTTGCGAAGATTCATAGGCGTCACAGAGCGAAATTTTTTTGAACTTATTCAGATCTTCGTGCTACCTTTTTATTGATAGTCACAAGTCTGCAAATGATCTCTGAAAATCCACATAGTCAGTCTTGATGTCGAAATCTTGTCTTGCATTTTGGCAACATGACCAGCTAATTTTTTTTTGACTTTCTAATGGATTTCATGACGTACCTTCTATTTTTTTCTTTTATACACTTATTTGTTGTCTCCTGTGCACATTGCATGTGTCTCAGTTATGGAGTCAATCTTTGGGTTGAGTTCAGTGTATCAGCTCAATGGTTGATCATTGAGAATGGGCATCGGTTTCACACCGTCCTTCTCAGGACTAATGGGATTGTAAATGAGCTTACCCTACCAATATCTTGCCATCCTGGAGTGATTCTTTGCCTGATTCCTCTGCGTTTTGGGCCGAGAATTATTCACGTACAATGGTGGATCACTCACTGGTGATATAACCTCTAACATCGAAATCGACATTCCATCAAGGCAAATAATAAAGAAAAGATCATTGGTAAAGAAGAAGAAAGACATGGAGGAATAATCTCTTTATTCTGACCTGATCATCAATGTATTAGGCAGCTTATTTACCGCAGGGGTAAAATATGTACGTCAGCTTGGTTGAACAGTGTTTGCAACTGGACTTACATCAGAATGCTGAATGTTTATTATAAAGACAGATCAATCGTAACAAAATTGGAAAGTTAAAAAAAGGCAAATCGTTGCTTCAAATCTGTAATAATTACGGTTCATAAGATTTTTATATTCACACACCCACAAACACTTATACATACATGCATTTATAGGATATGTATCATACATAGACGGATATGGCCATTGATTTTTGGAGAGGGGAAGAGAGAAGATATCACATGTTCATATGTGTGTTTGTATGTGTGGATGATTTGCGTCAATGTGAGGGGTGAGTTGGGTAAACCTCATTCCAGTCGCCGATTAATCGCACCATAGACTACAACCATTTATGAACTGAATTTTGGAGAGAAATGCCTTTACTCCAACTCCTCTGACTCGTACATCAAGTATGCATAATTCTGTAACAACAGTCAAACGTTATATCGATGGACACACCTACATGTGAAATTCTACACGCGCGTGTTCAAGCATACTAACACATAAACACACACACGTATAAAAATAGAAATATAAATGGATCGATGATTTGAATTTTTGCACATTAGTTGGAAGAATATATAATCTTGTATGTCCTTAAAACCATATATGGGTCAATACCAATATAGATGGCCTCTTTGTCCGCATATTTGACATTATTCTTATAAAGCTAATCCTCCCCACTCCATAAATGTACGTGGTATTTTATATGTATATATATATATATATATATATATATATATATATATATATATATATATATATATATATATATGTATGTATGTATGTATGTATATATATATATATATATATATATATGCGTGTGCATAGTGTTTCGGTGGGCCAGATTCGACAGTATTTCATCATTATGATTTTTTTCCACTTTCCCCATCATTCTTTATCCTTGTAGAATAAAATCGATTACTCATGATTAGTGATCTTCAAAGAACACTTGATAATCATATCGACCACAGCCATAAATCAATGACAGGAAAAAAACATCAATATCTTTCACTCTTCTTTGATGTTTCTGTCTAGCTTTCATGCCTGATTTGCAAGACAACAACACAACTTTGTTCGACGGCTCAAAGATATCATTAATTATACTAACACACCATTCTTCAGTCTGATCATCCATTTTTTATAAACTAAATTAATAGTTTACCATTATGAATTTTTGACGAGTTTGTCTGTCATCCTGATTGTAGTTGATTTTCACGGCACCCCCACAGAGTCTTGGTCTACTTCCATTCATGAACAGAGTAGCTCGGCCGTGAAGAATAACCTCTTCATAATTTTTGATTATTACTTTTCACTGGTGGTTGTAGGATGACAAGCTGAGTAATTGCAATGGGAAATTACTAAAAAAAATTATGAATATCTATCAAACATTGATAATTGGTGACATTACTTCATCTGAGGATCAATTTGATGATTAATACGACTTTATCATCTGCTGCCTATTGTTTCTTCGTTTACAGATCTCAATATTTCTAGACGTGACGTTTCAATCCAGTAGCAAACATCGGTAATAATTCGAAACTGTACATTTCAAACATTTATTCAAGAGTTATTAATAACATGTGTAAGTCAATTGGTCAGCGTCGAGCGCTACTATCAGTATAGTTTATTGATGATATTTTACACAAAAACATTTGTGATGCAGGATCCTCGAAGATATTATATTGCTGTTATAACGATTTCGCCGATATAACAAATGGATTTTATGCGTAGTATTTTCATTAGGAAACGGAAAAGTTCAAAAGGGTTTTTAAAAAAAAAACATTTTCACAATCTAATGCTCCATCTAATTGTGAGCTGTATTATTCTACACAGTTTTTTGTTAGTGTTTTCTTAACATGATGCACTCAGATCTATTGCTGAATGTACGGCTCGTGCGATAGTCTGACAAGAATATAGAAGGCGAACATGTCATTTGAAATTAGGTCTTTAAAAAAGAGCCCTTAGAGCTTTTGATAATCCAAGAACTCTTTACTGGTTTATGCATTTGAAAATCACATGGTGACAAAAAAAGCTGCAAAGCCAACGTTTAGAGAATCTGAACTGCGTGCCTAAAGCAGATTAGGTTAGAACTTTCGATTTCGCTTATTTGTGAACCAACGGTGTCGATAGTCAAAGTAAGGGGAGAAATGATTTTAAATAGCATATCCACTGTACCGTGGTTTTATGAAAAACATGTTTTTTGTTCAACACTATATAATTTTATATACTATATGCTTTACTATATTCATCTGAGCATTTGTAATCTTGGAGTGATCAATTATTTCTTTGTCAGAGAGGAAAACACCAGGGAAATGGACAGCAAAACTATTTACGGATTCAGCATATTGTTGTCTCATGGATCTACCCCCAAATGATAATGAAAAACTGTATAGAACTCAAATTACGCCGATGTGCATTTGTATGTGGGTTTTCCCACCGGGAGTCTATATATCTCCGTGTGAGTTGGTTTTTGTCTTTTATTGAGTTCAGGTCATGTTTTAACCATCATGAGCAATCGAATGAGCACTTACTATTGGGATAAATACTATTGCCTTCGAGTACATTTGATTGAACTGACTGGCAAATCAGCTAATGTAGTGTTTCCCTATGAGCCATATTTTTAATCATTTATAGATCTACTCTCTCTCTCTCCCCCGTCATATATATATATATATATATATATATATATATATATATATATATATATATATATATATATATATAATTAGAGAGAGAGAGAGAGAGAGAGAGAGAGAGAGAGAGAGAGATGGATAGATTGATGGATGGATAGATATTCACTATTCACAGCAAGTGTTGAAAGCACTGATAAGAAAAATGAAAATCTATCACACATCTCCAGCAAAACGGATATGAGAAAAAAAATATTTAAACTATTTACGATATGCTGATGGCATCGCAATAGTATCAAAAACATTAAATGTGTTGGGAAAGTCTAAGTAATTTACCAGGGGGAAGCCTCAAATTTTGGTTGAAGATGAACTGAATGACGATATAGACATTGATAAAAAAAATCTCGAATAAAACAATACGATGCAAAGATTTAAACTTTGGGGGAAGTTGAGAAAAACATCTACTAAGGTTACGTGAAAGTGAAGTAAACTAATCAGTGGGAAAGCTTTTGGTAAATAAAAAAGAAAAGGCCATTTGATAATACAGTTTAGATGTACAGTTAACAATTAATGCATGATACCAGGTAGGATGTTCAGAGTCGAAATAAGGAAGCTAAATCTTTCAAAAGAAAAACTGATAACACGACAAGCAATGTAACGGATAACAATACCAAATAGATTAATATCAATTTCGGTCCAAGTAAAAGATATCTCAGAAATAATATGGAGACAAAAAAGAGATAGACTTTCAACTAAAGAAAAGGGTGAGGATCACAAATGATGCAAAATACTAGCAGATCAGTGTCCTAAAGATAGCAAACGCAGTAGGAGAGGGTCAGACAAAGATGCTAGCAGATGTTAGTACATATGTGGTTTTCATGAAAGGGACAACCCTTTTCCAGCTGTAGACTTATGATGTCTGCTATATATATCTATATATATATATATATATATGTGTGTGTGTGTGCGTGTTTGTGTGTGCGTGTGTGTGTGTGTGTGTGCGTCTGTGAGTTTTATAGCCTTTAGACTTATAAATTATCAAACAAAAATGACAGCATATTTTTGGGATTCTCTCTTGGGAAGAGAACCATTCTGCTGTAAAATGCATTTTTTTCTCTTTCAGCCTCAACATACCGCATAGATTGGCGATAAATCATCTTTCTCCTTGAAAGAAATATAATGGGGAAAATGTGGAATATTTATACTTGGTTTAAATGGGAACCTGATATATTTATATACTTACGAAAACCACATTTTTTCATTATTAATATCGAGAGTAGTTTTATTTGATGGTAGATTTTTGAATTTAAGTTGACTTGAATGTTCAGCTATCTATCCCACCAAGCCACAATCTTTTAAACAGTTGAAGAGTATTTTCACTTTGAAAGCTATTGCTAAAAAAGCAAAAATAACCAGGAAAGTATTAGAAACTTTATCATGAATTATTTCATCCCAGACTTTTAAAGGTCCTATTATTATAAAAGAAATGCTCTTCGACTGGTCATGCCGTCAAGATGATTATTCATTTCATGGTACATTCTGATCTTAGGAGGAAAATCAATGAAAATACAGTTGCTTTAAAGGCTTCAAGGCTTAGGTAGCAACTTGTAGAGGTAGATGTATGAAGAGGTCTAACGACAGAAAGACGTTGCAGAACTGCAAATATGACCCATGTAATATAACCGGTGGTGCATCAAAGAAAGTTCAATGTAAAGAAATATATCTTGTTTGTTTTCTGTGACGTCAGCCCTTCACTTTTAAAAACATGAAACGATATAAGGCGGATCAGTGTGAAAGAACTTGAGATAATAAGCAAAGTCCCGGATGGATGTACCTCTCTCAATCTGCGTATCTCCTCATTTTGAATGTTTTTTTCGCAGCTGTGCTGGTCTTCAAAATAATAACATTCTCTTCTCTTGGTCCTGTTACTATTCATTCAATCTTTGTATTCTTCAGAGGATCACGCTGAGATGTCAGTTCAATTTTGTCTCCTCTTGATAACGACCGATTACAGACTCCAGCGTAATTGTTCTCCCCCATGCAAAATCTTGTGACAATTTAGCATTAATGAAAGCGTAGAAATGTGACATGTTGATTCTTTTTTATCACTTTCTCTCTGTCGTCATAATTTTTATGGTTTCATTTAATCATCAACGCAAAAATTGCAAAAATGATTACAGGTAAATTTGGAACAGCCCCAAACACACTTGCGAATTGTCAGGAAGAGATGTAAATTCAAGAAATACTTGAAACTACCAGAACAACGGCACTGTTGCAGTCGGTAAAGATACCGGGGAGTGTCCTGGATCATCAAAGATACCTGCTTGTACCATACCCAAGGTAAGCCGCATGGACTCCCGTGTTTAATGATTGATTATTACCAGTATCATTTTTTTTAGTAGATGTAAGGAATAGATGGCCTCTATTTTTCCCATACAGGCAATGGGAAGTCATCTGCAGGGCAGATTCCAGGCAAAGTGTATGGAGATACCAATCCTATCTCTTTTCTAGACTCGTTTCCTTCTCAAAACTAGAAAACCCAATCGGCTCAGTTTCCTCACCAATGGGTCAGAGAGAGGATATGGATTCATACCTTTCCCAAACAAGTTTGTGCAAAGTGACCAGCCATGAAGAAAGATTAAATCCAGATTGCCAATCCCATTGTCCACGCCGATACTACTACGCCTATTGGATACACCATTATTCTCCATTAAACAATGAAATAAAATGCGTTCATTACATGGAGACTTTCCAATGGATTCTGTTATGTTTTTTTTTTTAGATAAAGTTAGCAGAAAGCGTATATCCACTCCGTTGTCTTGAAAAGCTTTGCACAGGATTGATGTAAATTGTTGAACGATCAGCGGAAGCCATATAATGCATGAACAATAGATTGGGTTCTACGGTTATTTTAAGGCCCTTACCGATGTACTTTTGAGGTGAGTAGGTACTATTGCCTTCGGTCGGCAATGTTTTCCGTTAAGTTTTATATAGTTGGAGACTTTCAAGACCAACTGCGTGGATTCCAGTATTTGTTGGCACAGGGATATTTGTAGACAAGTCGTTTTGGAAAATGGGTATTTTTTCATTCAGTTGATTATCACTAAGGGAAATTGTCAGTTTGAAAAAAAAATAAATGGTTTTACAGGGTAACTTTAAATTAAATTTAATAAGTAATACACTTTCCTTTCTGGATGAAAAAAAATTAAGAAAAACTGGTCTGGTCGAAAACATACCAAGTAGTAAATAGTAACTTTCACATCCCTATAGCTCCGTAATTGGGGCTTGTGCACATGACATATACATCCAAAAATAGCTAGTTGATCAGCCGAGCAGTGTCACTTAAAAAATGAGAAAAAAAACTATATTGACTGTGTTGACAATTTTAATTGAGGGTTTCTTGATGTTAAACTGAGAAAACAAAAATGGAAACGTAGTAAATCAAACTAGAAGAATACAGTCGTTCAGTGAAAATGACAGTTTACTTTAATTTGGTGTCTACGAAAACAACGTCTGGTCCCAGACTGCAGAAACATCGTGAGCATACGGTGATTCCCATAAGGAACTGCTTGCATAAGAAAAAGGAATAAATAACAGTTAAAACCGAAAAATCGCTTGGGTAAACAATTTACAAAGTGGATGATGAAACTGTACCAACAACAAACATAACAAGAATGACTGGTGTTGGGTCAATTTTCACGTCAACTCGAATTTCGGAGAAAAAGATACACACACACACACACACACCCACCCATATATATATATATATATATATATATATATATATATATATATATATATATATATATACGTGTGTGTGTGTGTTCTTTAGAAATCCGTGCATGTCTGTATTCTAAATTTTCATTGATATCTAATACTTGTAAAATCAGCTCAGTCAGCAAGATATCCCCCTAGCGATCAGTTGGTTGGGATTTTGTATCACGGTAGGTGATTGTGTGTTTCTAATATTAATTTACACCCCCAATCTAGTTGAGATTGTTCATATTGTTTATGTTCTTTTTATGGTGAGAGAACAGAAGGCAGCCCCAATTTCTTAGTTTGAAAATATGTCAATCAAAAATATTTATGAATCAGGGAAATGTGGGACAGTACATTATCTCCTTTGTTAAACTTACACGTGAATAAAGTTTTGAAAAATAGTTTCGAAATTAGTGCTGTTCACCTCCACAAGAAAAAAATCTCTTTCAGGCACCTGTGAAATATAACAAAAAACCCCGACCTATCATGACAAAAATTGAAACACCAACAATATTATGACTGAAATTGATTGGACACGACGTAATATTCAACAGGGACTAAGTGAAGAAAGACATATCATCCCAGCTCGTATAATAAGCAAATACAACAAGTTGGCCCAAGGATAGTACAAGACGAGGTGAAGGTGAAGATCAACAGGGGATTTGGAATAGACTTTGATTTGGTTATACGTATAAATGGTACGTGTAAAATTCGAACTTTTTCCTTGGGGAAATGTACACTTATTCTCGAAAGTTTAGATATCCAAACTGATCGTAACACCATACAAAATCTTCATAGATAGAGGGAAAATAAATGATGCTTTTTCATCGGAATTCTAGTTGAATATGAAGTGAATTGAAAAGCTTACAAATTCTTATAACTAGCAAACGAAAATAAATTATAAAGCTCTATGAATACAACCACATCCAGCATTACTGGTGTGCTTTGAAAAGTCATGATAAAATCATGCAAGGGAGGTGAATGATATAGAATTACAAAAAAAAACCTGGAATCATGCAGAACAAACAATGGCTATGAAAGCATGATGGAAATCAGTTTTATAACAAGGAAATTCGAAAAAAATTGCCGTCATCTCATCCGAGGTAAATTGCTACTACTAATGCAAAAACGGAATGCAAATACTACTACTACTACTACTACTACTACTACTACTACTACTACTACTACTACTACTACTACGAATAATAATAATAATAATAATAATAATAATAATAATAATAATAACAAAAGTGATGATGATGATGATAAAAAAATAATAATAAAAATAATAATAGTAATAATAATAACAAATACAAGGTAATGCAAAAAGGCATCGCAACTGTAGTCGAAGAGTTACACCAGAAGAGATTAGCCAAAGAGGCAAGACTGAAAAGATACAGACTAAGAACGGCCCAATACACACAAAACCACACATTCCAAAACAATGAGAAAAAGTTTTACCAAGATTTAAATGGGGAAAGAAGGCAGGACATAAAACCAGATGCCACAGAGGCCAAGAACTATTGGAATAGCATGTGGGGGCACCCAAAAAGACACAACATAACACCGCAATGGTTAGGAAACATGAGAAAAAAACTAGAAGATATAGACAAGGGAGAACCAATATTACTGAATGAAACCACATTGAAACATACTCTCAGGAAAGTAGCCAACTGGAAAGCACCGGGTCCCGACGGGATCCATGGGTATTGGTTCAAAAAATTCACCACGTTACACGGCAGACTCTCCCACCTACTCCAAAATTGTCTAAACGAAGGCAAGGCACCAGAATGGATGACTAAAGGCAGAACCACCACCATCAAAAAAGACCCCAAAAAGGGGAACATAGCAAGCAACTATGGACCAATCACGTGCTTACCACTTATGTGGAAAATCCTGGCCGGGCAATTAGCAGAGAGAATATACATGTCAATGGATAGAAAGGGACTACTACCAGAAGAACAGAAATGGTGTAGGATAGGAACTAAAGGGGCAAACGATTTACTCTACATAGACCAGATGATCTTAAGAGAAGTGAGGAAAAGGAGAAGGAATATCGTAATTGGATGGATAGATTACAAAAAAGCGTACGATATGATTCCACGAAGCAGGGTACTCGAATGCCTTAGAATGTTCAAAATTAGCGAACTGGTGGTTAAATTCATTGGTAATTCGATGGAAGACTGGTAAGTAGATTTGACAGCCGCAGGGGACAAACTAGTAGAGGTAGGGATAAAAAGGGGAATCTTCCAAAGAGACTCGTTGTCCCCACAATTATTTGTTCTAACAATGATACCACTCAACAGAATCCTGAAAAACAGCAAAGGATACCATTTCTCTAAAAACAAAACGAAAGGTCAACCACCTAATGTACATGGACGATATAAAATTGTTCGCAAAAAATAGGGGAGAGCTTGAGACTCTGTTCAACGAAGTAAAGGAAAATAGCGAGAACATAGGAACGGAGTTTGGAATAGAAAAATGCGCTATCATGGTGATGCACAAAGAAAGGCTTTGTGTCCTTGAATGTGACACGATAAAACGGGAAGAGATGAAGGAGAAAAATAAAGAGAGAATACCTCAGAAGGATAAGGAAAATATTAGAAACCAAATTAAACAGCAGAAATCTAATAAAAGGAATGAACACCTGGGCTGTATCAGTAGTTAGGTATACAGGACCATTCCTAGGATGGACAAAGGAAGAGCTCCAATCAATGGATAGGCGAACAAGGAAACTTATGACGATGCATAAAGCATTACACCTTAGAGATGATACAGATAGACTATACGTTAAGAAAAAGAAGGTGGCAGGGGGCTCATCAGCATAGAAGATTGTGTCCAGAGAGCTAAAGTAGTCCTCGAAAGATATGTGCAAACAAATAGTGAAGAAATCATAAAGAGCGCGAGAGATAGTGCAACAAGCAATAAAGTAGAAAACAATGGAACAATATATAGCAGACAAGAAATCATGGACGTGGTTACGAAAGGGAAACCTTAAGAGAGAAACAGAATCGCTCATCATGGCAGCCCAAAACAAAAGCATAAGGACAAACTACATGAAAACAAAAATCGACAGAACACAGACAAACAGCAAATGCCGCATGTGCTGTGAAAGAGATGAGACAGTAAAACCACATAACTAGTGAATGTAGTCAACTAGCCCAGAAGGAGTATAAGCATAGACACAATAGAGTAGCAACTAAGCAAACAAATGGGATTCAACCACGTGGAAAAGAGGTATCAGCACAAGCCAGAGGCAGTTTTGGAGAATGACAACCACAAACTACTGTGGGACAAAGGCAAGAAGACCGGGCTTAGTTATAGTAGACAAAAAAAGGAAGGCCTGCCAAATAGTAGACGTTCCTGTGCCTGCAGACCATAGAGTAAAAAAGAAGGAAAGTAAAAAAGGGAAAAATACCAGGACTTAGCAAAAGAGTTAAGGAAGATGTGGAACATGAACACTGGGGTAGCACCGGTCATAGTGGGCGCACTACGAACTGTCCCCAAACGCTGAGGGTGAGACTGGAAGAGATCAGGATTAGGGGAAGGATAGAGACCGTACAGACCACAGCATTACTGGGGACTGCGCCGATACTGAGGAAGGTATTAGAGATATAAGTACTGCAACGAATTGTAGCTCTGTCATGATATGCGAAAGAGAGAGGAGACGTTAGCTGAAGACCTGAGGAGACTTATTGTCACTCAGCCTTCAGCGATAACCACTGGGCAACCGGTGTGAAACTGTAAATTGCAGAATTACTGCGATCTATGAGTACTAGGAGAGGAGGGCTGGAGACTTGAGGAGACTTACTGTCACTCAAACTCCAGCGGTTACCACCAGGCAACTGTTGTGAGAGTCCAAATAATAATAATAATAATAATAGAGACCGTACAGACCACAGCACTGCTGGGAACTGCACGGATACTGAGGAAGGTGCTAGAGATATAAGGACTGCAACGAATCGTAGCTCTGTCATGATATGCGAAAGAGAGAGGAGACGTTAGCTGAAGACCTGAGGAGACTTATTGTCACTCAGCCTTCAGCGATAACCACTGGGCAACCGGTGTGAAGCTGTAAATCGCAGAATTACTGCGACCTATGAGTACTAGGAGAGGAGGGCTGGAGACTTGAGGAGACTTGCTGTCACTCAAACTCTAGCGGTTACCACCAGGCAACTGGTGTGAGATTGCTAATAATAATAATAATAATAATAATAATAATAATATTAATAATAATAATAATAATAATAATAATAATAATAATAATAAGAAGAAGAAGAAGAAGAAGAAGAAGAAGAAGAAGAAGAAGAAGAAGAAGAAGAAGAAGGAGAAGAAGAAGAAGAAGAAGAAGAAGAAGAAGAAGAAGAAGAAGAAGAAGAAGAAGAAGAAGAAGAAGAAGAAGAAGAATCTGGGTATAGGGAGAAAAAATTGGGAAAAAACTGTTCATCATGTCAGTTAGAGTGATCCCTTAAAGAAAGAAACACTTGGATTAGTGACGAATGGATCAGATGCTGGATTCTTGTATTTGAAGATACTGAAACGGGTCGATAATGTCAGATTTACTGTAATGTTTGTTTCCAAAGAAATTGGTGGAGATTTGAAGAGATTGCTGCAATTCATCATTAGTGAAATGCTTGAACTTGTCCAGAAGTGACTTACAGAGAATTTGGAGAGTTGAGTATTCGAGAAAAAACCCTGAGTTCAAATTATAGAATTTATGAAACCGTCTGGCATACAAACAAAGTGTCTGTGAATTTCAATATACTTTCTATCATTTGATCTCCAGTGAATGGCATTACTTATTAGTGGTGAGTTAACTCATTTGTACTAAACTATTAGTTCAATAATTATATTTCCTATAATATAGATGATAATAATTCAATAAATGTAATATCGAATCTTTAATAATAAAATAGTGATAATGATTCAATAATCGTAATTATAATATTTCTGGTGGTGATTGTATTATGTATGAATTAGAATATTATAATGATAATTTTGATGCGAAATAGCTTATTGCCTACTGTAAAAAAATCGGAAAAAAGCATTGGATACACGTTCTTTAGGTGCCGTTAATTCTGTTATAGATTTCTCTCCTTCCATTTTTTATGGATTGTAAGAGTAAGTCAGACCTAAATAATATTTAGCGTTGTTTATAGGCTCGACAAATTAGAAAAATAATCCCACGATTTACTCTGTTTGAATAGGCATGAACTAAAAATAAGTCTGTGAACACAAATTTGATACATATTGGCTGCAGGATATATCCGTCCACTTAGATGAAAAACAATTGAACGGAATCGAAAATGAGGGGGGAAAACATACATTTATGGTTGGATTACAACTCAGATCTGAGTTGTGTTTGGATCTTAACAGTCATTAAGACACAGGTTTCATCTCTTGGTAGGCGCTCATTCCACACAAATGTAATCGAACGATATCAAGTTAATTTCTTCATTTTGTAAATATGGGGTAATTTACCTTAATTTCTGTGATCACTCATTGTGTGAGGGCTTATTTTGAAAATACGAATCGATGATAACATCAAAAATATGTGCTTGAAAACTGTTTATATAATAAAAAGTGGTGTTATCTTGATTGTCTGTCCTTAACGATGGACTATCACACCCGAAGATAACATTCATGGCTATAAACAATTTTCTACAGACAATTGGACAAAAGTCCATTGCAGAAATCTTTTTCAGTTTCTTTTGTAAAAAAAAAAATCATCGGATAAAATCCAAATACAAGTAGTTGTCGCATATTCAAGCTTCACTCTTGGCCAGTTTTTCGTCAATATTCCAAAATAAATATCCTAGTGATTCTATAACATTTTTGCTTCACCATGATTGATCCCCTAAAAATCATTTCAAAAACAACATGGCCGGGTCATTTGGAATAGCAAGGGGAGTTGTTAGAGATTCATTATCATTTGATCTGTAGCAGGGGCTTTCCGGGATCATCTACAGAAACAATGATTAATATGATTTGTGCACTGTCAGTCCGTCTGAACCAACGAACAAAAGGAGAGCAAGTGGAGCATACGAACACAAAATGCTGTCTATTGTGCGCATCTGTGTTTTTAAGGCAGTTGGACAACTGCTACTTCTACTACAGTGTTGATGTGTCTAATTGATTTATCACCATAATGAATACGAAAATTTTACATGAAATACCATGTGCAAATGTAGCTTACCTCATGCTGAATTATTTTCATCTACCACAAAGCTTGTAGAGATTACAATTTTCTAAAAAACAGAGATTGATATAAAAGACAAAATGCTGGACAAATATTTGATAAGGAAAGAGAGGATCGAATTTGATAAAAACATCTCTCTCTCTCTCTCTCTCTCTCTCTCTATATATATATATATATATATATATATATATATATATATATATATATATATATTGAGTAAGAGAGAGAGAGGCATGAGAAAGAGATGGAGAAACATAGACGCTGAGCCATGTGGACAGGTGGATAAAAGTGAATTCATAAAAAATATATATGTGTGTGTCTGTGTGTCCGTATGTCTGTATGCGTGTGTGCATCATGACTGGTAAAATGACGATAATAAGAAGAAATTTTTTTAAAAAAGCAAATGTTTCATTGCAAAAAATCATATTGTCAATTGTAAAGATGTAGCACCTGTTTTTCTGTTGAGTATCCCTTCACCTTATAATTGGCATTTTCCCAACATTTTTCAGATCACGTCATACCCCATAATACACACACACACACACACACACACATATGTATATATATATATATATATATATATATATATATATAGAGAGAGAGAGAGAGAGAGAGAGAGAGAGAAAGACAGACAGATATGCAGCCAGATGGACAGACAGACCGACTAAATCAAACAGACAGATAGACGGACATGTAGACAGACATGCAGACAGAGTTGCATGGTGCAAAATTTGTTTCTGCTTATTTGGATTTCCGAATAAAGTTTAGTCGTCATTGCAAGCTGCCACTCGTTATGAATGATCGAGAGATCGGTGGAGTTTCATCTGGGAAATAACAGAGGTATGCACTCAAAATACATAATGATTTCATCGATGATCAGTCCTCTTTATAAAACGACATTTGATTTGATTCGCATGTCAGTCTCAGAAATTATCTTTTTTCAATCGTATGCTAATTGTAGCTTCTTTTCTACGATTGTTGGATTTATTTAGGTCGAAAAATCTCGCTTCTTCAGTCAGTTCTTTCTCTCCACCACCAAAAACCATTGAAGGTAAAAACAAAATGTTTGATTGTATAGTTTTGTAATTCTTGAATTGTTTTTTGGTTGTCCACTTACAAATTGTAATATGATATCTCCATTATTATATTGAGGAAGAATGCACGTTTCGGCAAATTTGGATTAGATTTACTCTCGAATAAAAATGTTTTTAACTTGACATACGCCTCAGGAACTGAGAAGTTGACGTGTTTACTTCAATCTAATTCGTAAGACCTACATTTGAGCTTTGTGCATTCTTTCGACAGTATTATTATCAATCATGATTTGGTCCAATGTTCTTCATTCCTTTAGGTTCTCGCCGACATCCAATCACAGTGAATTTAATTTTAATTCTAATGCATATTTAGCATTACACTTCAAGCAATTATTTTTGTAATATTTTGAAAATCTGTTAAGATCACAATTCATATTTCTGATCGTATCGTTGACATTTTAGCATTTACAATAATGATGCGATTGGGTATCACCAGTATAAATGTGATATACCTATCTTTACCACACATCTGTGGTAAAGACCAAAACAGTTGTAGATGATGGTCCCTTAAACCGATCCCTGAGGTACACTTTTAACTACTCCGACTAGATTCACCCTTATTCGAAGTAACAATAAGTCGCTGGTGATAACTTTGCAGTATATATGTTGCAGTATACAAGTGTATTATATTATTTCATAGTTGAAATCTCAAAATATTTGGGAAGTACCCGAACGGACGTTGGCCGCTACTGTCTATATTCCTGCGTCATTAAGTACTTGTTTTGGTCTCCCACTGGTTTTATAATCCGTATCCATATTCACACACTTGAGCCGATCGAACCAACAATGGCCAGTTCGCACTGTTGTGATGTTTATTATAAACGCCCTTTCACGGTCACCAGAAACATTATATCTTTAGTTGAATTTGTACCAGAAAAACAGTCCAACATTTTGGGTACGCACCAATGTTGTTTGGTGCAGAAAAAAACAGCTGTAATAATGAATTTTACATTGAACCTGCCAAAAATGCTATTACGTCAGTGAATCTTCCACTTTTGGCATTATTATCTATGGTGTAAATAAACGACTTTTCACGCGTAACGGCATAATCGAAGGATACCATTAGCAAGATACTTTATATAACAACAACAAATTGAGAAAACAAATAAATTCATACTTTTCTCATGCTAAAATAAACCATGAATCACGGTGAGTGACATGGATGCCTTCCTTGTTGACTGTGATTTTTACATGTGTAGATGCTTGCTATTATAAACAGATTCATTATTTCCTGTGTGTGCGTCAGTAATTGCAACACGAACAAATATCTGTGTAGGGTTCTTTGAAGATGTTGTTCAATCGAGCCATAAAGTGACTGAGACATTTACATATTTTTGTGCACTAAAATCACTGATGCCAGACATATATTCTTTTGATCTGTGTTGTTGAGAAGCTCAAAGACGGCAGAGTGATCATCGACTTCGCTGGTCTATCGTAAGACTTTAGACATAGCTAATAGAAGAAAAATTGATTACCAAAAGTCTTTTATTATTTAGAGAAAGTTTATTTTTTTCATATGAGTTTTTTTTCCATAAAACAGAGATTGATCACTTGTCATGGGTTAAACACAATTGTCTTATTACAATGTTATAATAAGCTACAATTTTCGATTTATTCAAACCAGCTTTTCAAAGAACACTTATTTGAATTAGTTTTTCTAGATTCAATTATTTGAACAATTTTCAGAATCGTTTTTGTTTTTATCACATCTTTTTTTGTCATTGTATCATCTAGCTTTTCAGTTTGACACGTTCAGTGAATATCGAATGATGCCATTTTATGTTACTCAATCGTAAATTGTTATCATTCATACACCAGTCACGTCTGTTGTCTTTCTATATGATTTTCAGAATTCATAACCTCAGTTTTTCACGATCCTGATTTACCACTCTGCTAGGCCAGCGCATTCATTTACAGTACCCGACGTCAAGATTGAATTCATGACGTACAAGAGAAAATATGAGATTCACCATCGTGTTTATCCGCTGGGTAACCCCTTGCAGGTCACTAAGGCTGCCACATGTTAGAGCAAAAACCCTTTTAAGTGTCCTGATTGAGCACAAGTAGACGAATCCCTAATAACAAAACGAGTAAATTGTATCGTGTGATATATGCACAGCTTTTTTAATGATTGAATGACAGTACTTTATACCACTGCGCATGGAAACTTAATCTGAAAATTATTCAGCATTTGATGTTGATTCCAATCTATGTGTTGTTATTCTGAATCTCTCCTGATTCATAATTTAAAAGGTTTTCACAGATTATGACAACTTGATTTTCTTCAAGCTTTGATTTTAAAATCGGTTTGTTTTGCCTTACTATTGGTTCGTCAGTCCCCACCTTCTTAAACGCTATGCCAAACAGCATTGGATATTAAGTACATAAATCTTACATATCCGTTCTTTCCGCTGGAGTTTAATTTTGCTGGGGTGTCAGCATAGAGTGGAATTTTCCCTAATGTTTCAGAGCCCAAAGATTTTGCACCTGACAACCCTTTAGGAATAGAAAAATAAGCCAATAACTAACTAAATGAAAGGTCTGATGGTCAGACGAACAGACGAAGTGAAATGTGAATAAATCATTGAATGGAAGGAATGATCAATAGACGAATCGAGGTATAGATAGACAGGTAAATGATTGATGTTTAAATGCAATATCCAAATGCCTCCAAAAATGAGTCAGATATTGAAAACCAGCTGATTAGAAGGAGCGATTTGAAACATTTAGATATGAATGTTGGTGTTGCTTTATTAAAGGCGAAGTGGGATTCAGAAAAGTTAAACAAAAGAGTTTTATTTATCTTAAATCGATAGCAGGAATTGTAAGATTTGTTATCGTCAAACGCGTGAGTAGATAGAGGGATTTCAGAATCTTCAACTTGAAGATGTTGGCAAGGAATTCAATCTTTACAAAGGATAAACTCAGGTTGGGATACGTTGATACCACAGATTGGAGGGAGATTGCCCAGAGGCACTAAGAAATTTGCTATGGCTCCGTGCCTTGCCCCCCCCTTGTTGGCAGCTTTGCCGTCCCTCTCCCAGTTAGGTGTGGTAGACGAAGCTATCAAAAATGCAAACTCATTATTTCAAGAAGATACGACGTTTAATATGCAATTTAGGAGCATGAAATAAAGCGAAAGAGAAAACAAGGAATATCAAAGCTAACAGTAGCAGGCCCGAATTTCGAATCAGTATGTTTGACATATTTGAGTGAATAGGGTGCAAAATATTTGAAAGAAAAAAAAAACAAACAAAAAACGTTCATTTTGCCGTTTCACATTTTTCAATATTCTAAGTCCGTGTATTGCTGATAAATGAACCCGTATAAAGTTATTCAGCTCTAATTCTGACTTAGTTTATCTCAATGGAAGTGATGATCATACTGAAGTCAAAGCAACAAAAGAAAAAATGGATCCAGCCATTCCTTACACGATTTTGATGAACAATGACCGAGCAATGATGTATGAAACAGTTTTCAAAATTACAAATATGTTACGTTTTAATTTGCAAAGCTCAATCTTCATCAATAATGATACAAGTCGTTTCGCTTAAGAAAAAAAAAAAATTACAATTTATCTCCACCTGAAAAACAGAATCGCTCGAATGTCAATTCTGTAAACTAACTGTAATTAGCAGTTAATTGATACACTCTTCAACACTTCAAGCATTAATATTTTCGGAGGGTTTCTTTTTTGTGTTTTTCTTCAATTGTTTTGTGTTTTTTCTGCTGTCTTGAGTACGCCAATAATGGAACGTTCGGGATTTTCTACCACCACTGGAAAGTACGAATCCCAGGAGCGGAACTCCACATAATTAACGTCTTTTGTCACTTGGCAGATAAAATATCGAAAACTTTAAATGATATCCTTCAGCGATGGAAGTTATGATGATTCTTGAATCTAGAGCATTTAAAGAGCGCATACAATATCATCAAAATACATTAGGAACTTTCGGAGATGTTATGTGGACAAACATGAGTATGTCTGCGGTATTTTATCAGGTAGATAACAAATTACTATGTAAAGGGGTTAAATCTGAATGGCTCTATCTGGAAATACAGCCATTTTTTCCCAATCGATTGTCAACCCTATCTTTGGATTCCATGGAAATTCATTGAGAACTTTTTGAGAAATAATATGGACAGTCATAACCTTATACATGAATGTTAAAAGAAAAAGGGAAAATATCTCTCGACCGGTAATAAAGACCTACATTTATTTTCTTTTTTTTAATCGTCAGTCAGCTCTAATATATTTATTAAGGTTGCATTTCAAATACCATCTGTTACGATATCACATTTAACATATGTTCATATCAATAGAGCAAGTGCATCTTTATCTTTTGAGACCACCTCAGCGTCAGTATCTATAGAGGAGGCACGATGAACAAGATACGAGTCAGCTTCTTCTCGGCATGAAATAGCCTATTTTGTTACTCTGTGTTGATAATGCAGTAAACTTATACCAATGTTTCAAGGTACCTAGCAATGGTTCGTGTGAGCAGTTCCTTGATTCTTCCGATATTCAGAAAATCTTGCCATGCTTGTTGAATCCATCAATCCTAAATACTGCTTCGGATTCATCCATTTTTTTCTTCTTGTGTCATTTTTCATGCTTTATCAAACTGTAATAAACTCTTCTGTTAATTTTGCTGTGGTCACATGAGGGGAAATGCAGCTAGAACATTGATTACTTATGAGCTTTTTTCACGTCAGTTCTAGAATTTAGCCAGTCTCAATGATTATATGATTCCTCAGTGATGTGTTGTCAAACTGCCTGTCGATGTAACGGTAAGATAAAGGTGATGATATTGTAGGTATTGGTTATTCAAATACTGAGCTGACACAGTTTGCAAAGATCAAACCAAATCATTGGTGATTTTTTTCCTAGAGTAGAGATACTGATATCCGTGTTCTTCTTGTATTTGAGGCCATCATTTGAATGAACCGATAAGTTTTCCATCGCTTATAAAGCTTCCACTGAAAAAGTTCGTTAACAAAGCATTTGGAACATTGAGCATATGACTCACAACGGACACCAGCATGAAATCAGTTTAGTGAGCATCTATTATTGTGATTAAAATTGCACTTCTTCAACTGGAACCTCAGAGTTTGAACTAGAGCAGTTTTATCCTTCCCTTTTTCTGGGGTTATTTTTTTGCATCTGAAGTTTTTTTTATAAAAAGGCTTGCTACCTGAACGTCCATTTGAGTGTAATTTGATAATACATTCTTTTATCAATTGCTGAACGGTTTAATGGCATGCTGCTTCGAAAAGTTGTAAGATTTCTCTCCTTATTAAACTATTCTACAGAATCACTGGGTGACCTTGCTGTAGTAAAGTTAAAAAAAACATATTGGGAGCTACACTATTTCTGTTTGTTTGGTTTAATGAGGAGATCTTTTTAAGTACATCATTCTCTGGCTGGAAATGTTGCAAAGTTTTCTTCTGCCTTTGACTGATACTATTGCAGTCACTCGAGAAACATCTTTGAAATAATAATAGTCCTTCTTGCTTTAAAGCTTTCCTCTGCTTTCATTTGAAATACGTAAGTAGATTTTCAAATTCTAATGAATTGATTACTCTTCCCATTATATTTGAGCTTGGTTCTTTCCCTCATAGCAACGAATGAAGACAGCGATTCTTGTGCTATGACAATCTGTTATTTTCTCGACCTTAAACCGGACAAAGGCATTGAAGTATTCCTAATGGACTCTCGTGCATCTATAGTAATGACGTTTTTCAAAGGCCTGATCTGCTGACCCCGAGGCTACCACACCTGAGTCAATTCACCATTGCTTATCCTCGGCAACTATGCTGTTTGAATGGCAGTTTTTATCTGACACGCACTTGGTGAAATCCATTTATCTTGTGGCTTTGCAGTTAGTGGCAAATACTGCTAAATGCGTTCTCCCATTGTACAGTTGGAGATCATTTCATTGAAATATGTCCAAGGGCAAAGTAAGAGTACCTCATCATCCAATCCAAAGACCATAACTCCAACATGGTACATCTTTTTGAGAAATATGCATCAAGTTCCTCACATGAATCTTCATCTGTGCTAGAATTACCCAGAGAGGGAGGGGAGGAGAGGGAGTTCCAATACATTTTCCATTACAGCACGGTGCTTCGTTTTGAACCCGTTTCTATAGATTACATGCATCCTATTTACTTGCTTCAATCCTTTGCAGTTCTAGTAGAATAATACCAGGGAATGTAGAGACTCTCTAATGACCCACAGTCTAGCATTTTATATCAGTTCGCTCAGAGTAAAATCCTAGTTTTTTTTATCGTTTAGCTGAACTCTGCAACTGATGTCAGACTAATTCATCGGACTATTTGGCTAAATGAGCATCCCTCTAGCCATATGCACCTTCAATCCCATATTTACAACGACTCAGATCGGTTGTACTACGATTTAATTTGCAGCACCAAGGAACGCTGCAGTTTTGGGGAAATCTTTGATTAGTGTCTGTTGATGTGTGCTCGATGGTAGATCTGAAAAAACCCTGTTCGTTGTTTATATAATGTACCTCATTTGGAATTCTGTTAGGAAGGAAAGTAGACTAATTGCAGATGAATACGGTTATTACTAGAACCTTGCATGCAAAATGCTTTGTTTGATTTCAGCATCAAAATTCTCTTCTGTAACTTGAAGTTTCATCAAGGCAAACTTTATGCAGCAAGACTGATTCAAAAGCCTATGAAAGGACGATTACAGATTGATTTAAACTTAAAATTAAACTGTTTTTGTCGTATTATAAATCATTTGGGTTGCTCTATTCGGATATACAGTCACCGGTCGAAGAATATTCACGCGTCATTAATCATGTGACTCCTGGTAATTTTTCAAAATGTTATCCTTTGATAAGTTTTGTTATGCTCTATCTATGGCATCAATCAATCATATGACTTTTGGTAATTTCTCAAATGTGTCCATTTGAAAGGTATAACTTTGGCCTGAACAGAACATTCAGGCCCCATTTCAACACATAAGCAATCATGTCACTTAGGATAATTTCTCAAAAATATACAATTTGCTAAGTTTCAACTCGCTCTATCTAGATACGTAGTATCTCATAATATTAATATGTTTGTATCTATTGAGAGGAAAAATTGTCCCTTTTAATGACCTCGGCAAATATGTGACTGGTAATTTTTTAAGATGTTGTCTGGACTTATATTGATCCTCGATTCACAGATACTAATTTCAGCTTTGAAAAAGTTAGGTTAGCTAGTTGCTCAGATGGTTGGGTTTCTTACCCTGTCTAACCTCCCATAATAAGCAGACAAAAACTTAGATTGAATCTATTTATATATGTGAGTTGAAACCGACGTTTTCAAAAAAATCAATAGTAATATTTAATGAGAATTTTGAATGAGAAATGACCATATTGAGAAGACAGTGGACTTACGTGATAAAATTTTTGTTGACCTTTTGTAATTGCTGAATTATTGAAGTTTTGTATGTTTTCCTTCTTCGTTTTCTCGGTGTGTTTCTCTCTCTCTCTCTCTCTCTCTCTCTCTCTCTCTCTCTCTCTATATATATATATATATATATATATATATATATATATATACCTTTTCTCTCTTTCTAACATTATATCTTTTCCTTTACTTTGTGTAAACGTCACATTAAATTTGGTTATAATCCTTAATACTCTATCCCTTTTTTTTATGGTTGCTTTTGTTAATTTTCACCTCTGAATGTTAACAGCAGCCATAGCAATGTAAATAGTATTTAAATAGCCATCAGCTATCACTGTTTTTCATATATTAATTTAAAGACTGAAAATAATGCTGAAAAGTGAATGAGTATTTCATCATCATTTATTGTACGATTCATGTTCACTCGTTCAACCTTGATATTATCAATTTTAAATGAAAAGACGGCAAAATATATCCCTCTGTAGTTATCCACCATGCTCACCTGTGACAATGCCATATTAAAAGACCATTTTTTTATGATTGAATCCACTAACCAAGTAAACCTTTAACCCTAGCACGTTAAACATTGCGTTTCATTATTACATTCTTTTGCCGAGAGGATGAGATGGTTTTTGCACTTCGAAGCTGCATCTTCAGAATCTGAATTCATTGCAGTGTTTGCCTAAATTTCACGCACAAGTTCACATCTGTTAACGTAGTATTAGTAGCATGCATTCAAACCTTGATTTCCACCATGAATCGAGTTTTGCTTCTGAGGAAGTTGATGGCTACCCATCCTTTTTTCAGTGATGTTTCCCTGAAATCCAGTCATGAGAAAAACAGTAGATCTATCGTACATAAAAAATATAGTATCAATATGAACGACTTAGTAACCAACGACAGACTTAGAGTGTAAGGCAATTTACATCTCATTTCGGATGAAATCAACAAAATGTTGATTAAATGATTCGGTCATGTAGCAAGGAACCCTTACACTATGATTGCATTGCAAATAGTGTGGTAAATCTTTAATCAAAGACGGGACCAAGACTGGCTGAGGAGGAACTGGCAATAGAAAACAACATTTAACGGGTGAACAAAGGTTGAAGCGACGCTAAATTGCTGAATACTGAATGATTGTAGGTGAGAGTATTAAATATTTCATTCATCCGACGACGTGGACGTACTGATTAAGGGGTTGAATAATTCATGGACTGATAGCATCAAAGGACCCTCCCCCCACACACACATGAACTATCAACCATTGTGACATTACAGTGACAACATTATTATCAAAATATCATGCAGTATGACAAAACTGCAGTAACGTTGGGCTTATGCCTTTCCTGGGTGTTTTTGTGCGAAAATGTCTCAATCAGGCGTAACTGGTATCAAGATTGTTCTAATTCAATTGATAACAAGTTTACATCTCCTCAGTTTTAGAGCCTGCAAAAAATTTCCTCCAGAATATGACTGTTTCGTTGAAGATTAAAACTGCTTTATCTGTGAGCAGTTATACCACAGTTTATAGTGCAAATTAGTGCAATTTTCATTCAAAAATGGTGCAAGTAGAGCATATATTGTCAGAAATGAGCTACCAGTGTGTTCTCACACTAAGAAATATTCGTATAACTTATTCCTTCACGTTTCAGTTGATTCGTATCGCAACTAGCCTGGCTGATGCTTTCAGGTATAATTCATGGAGATGCTGCTCCGTTATGATAGGCCTCTTGGACAAAATGGAGGAAAGTTTAATAACACCCGTAGAATATCTGAATAAGACCACCTTAGATCAAATAATAATAATAATAATAATAATAATAATAATAATAATAATAATAATAATAATAATAGAATTAAATCTATTCATGGCAAAAACATTCGGCAAAAATCTAAGAATTGTGTGTCATAATCGACAAGTGCCCTTTTGTTAGCCACCAGGAGGAACCCGGTTGTCCTCCAGTGACTGTTTGCCAAATTGCAAGCATCTTTACCCTTAATGACTTTCAGTAAGGACACAGTTGAAGTACGGTTGGCCAACACCCTTGGTCATGCTCCTCTAGTGACAAACAGGAATGACACAGCCGTCACTGAGCAGTAATCGACTGGAAAAAAATGAAAAAATGGACAAATGAGGAAAACAAGTTAAAAAAGTATTGCTCATTCGAAATTGACTACTTTTGTGGCGCTATGGAGAAAGCATGCTAAAAATGTATTGGGGAAAATATGTCATTGAACCATCAAGTCGGTGCCTGGTTGATCAAACGAAACACCCCAAGAAAAACAAATGGCTCTCAGAGATGGAACTCCAAGGAAAGCTGCAGTACAATAAAAAAAAGAATAAATTGACTTAACTGTAGAGGAACTTCTCAATATAACCAACGTAATAAATGACAAAATGGAAACAAATTCAAATAAAAAGAAAAATCCCTAACTGAATGCATACACTAAAAAGATATGCTGACACTATAACGGAGAATGAAAAGCACCAAATACTAACTCTAAAGGAAATAATGAAAGAAGAGAAAACGAATCAGGGAAAAAGACAGAAGAAAACTATAAGATTCAACCGAACATGTCAATTACCCACTACTGCATATTGGATCGAAAGACGTGACGGAGCTCAACAAGCTAATATACGCTGGCAAAGAAATGGCGACTGACGTCCGATAACAGGAACAAAAATCATTCTGGGGAATGAGATAAGAAAATATAGATCTCCCAACTACAAAGAGATGAAGGACTAGAGAAAAATGAACCATACATTAAGAGACCACGCGCAAGATTATTGAACAAATACAAGATAACACAAAAAAGTTTGCTCACGGCAGTGCAAAAAGTACACCAAACAAGATTAGACCAATTGGCAATATTAAGAGATTTAGACAAAGGACCGTCCAATTGACTTAGAATTGCACATTCTAAAAAAAGGATAGGAAGAAAAAAATGCTGCAATGGGATGGATGGACTATGGAAAAACGTATGACGTGATCACATACAGCCCGATACTCAAATGCCAGAGAATATTCAAGATTAGCAAACCAGTGGTGAGATTCAAAAGCAAACTTTATGGAAAACTGGAAAGTGAACTTGATAACTACCGTAAATGTATAAAGGGGAATCTTCCAGGGAGAGTTTGTGCCCCTGCTACTTTTTGTTTCAACTATAATACCATTCAACACGATCCTTGAAAAGAGCAAGGAATACAAAACCGAGGGTAAGTCAACAATGGATGACATCAAGCAACGTGTAATGAACAGGGCACGGCTTGAAACGTTGTTCAACAAAATTGAAACATCCAGTAACAATTTTGGGATAAAGTTTGGAATTGAAGAATGAGAACTAATGATAATGTCCAAAGGTAGGTTCACAATAGCAGAAAGAATTGAATTCCGGGACAACAAAAAGATCAGAGCATCGATTACACGAGACCAATTCGAATACCAGAGAGTTCTCGAATGTGACACAGAAGGTGTATTCGAACACACACGATAGGGAAGCAACAGTGACACCCAGGGAACTGAGCGTATGGATGGAAATCAACCACGTAGAAAAAAATGTACATACATGAATCAGAAACAGCTTTAGAAGATGGAAGCCATACATTAATTCGGGGCCAGGTAATCATGGAAAAGGAAAAAGAGAATCAGCCTAATAATAGACGTGGTTGTGTCTACAGATCGAAGTAGGTAGGAAAGACAGTGGAGATGTGAGAAACTACCAACTGAATAAGGTGTAGAAAATGAGTCAGGACAGTACCAGCAATTGTAAGTGCACTCAGAACGTAGTAAATACACTTAAAGCAAGATTAGGGTAACTGGGGATCAGGGCAAAGATTGACTATATCGACCACAGCATCACCGCTCAAATACTGATGAAAGCATTAAAAAATAACATGATATCTACGACCTGTACCTGTTGGCATTGACGTAAGAAAAAAAGATGGAGCTGATATGAATCACAGTGCTGCCGTGATTAGAATGGAAGATATGACAGGAAAGCTGAAGACCTAGAGAGACATACTGTCATTTAGCTTTCAGTAATCAAAACTGCTTAACTGATGTGAAAATGTGCACCACAGTACTGCTGAGAGCTGCAAGTGTGCTAAGAGGCAGGATGGAGCCTTGTGGGAAATTTGCTGTTATCAGCAGTAACCATCAGGCAACTTGAGTGAAAATGCAGATACTACTACTACTACTACTACTACTACTACTACAACTAACACTGATGATAATAATAATAATAATAATAATAATAATAATAGGTAGAAGAATGGATTCATCTTTTCCTTCATTAGTGAAAAACAAACACGCTGTGGCAGCCAGAGTTTGAACTAGTTTTGTCGATCATGTTTTTCGGGAATCAAACGTTATCAAATCAAATTTGTATTGCAGCCAATGCTTGCAATGAGAAGGAAGGAATTTTAGATACCGTCTTACCGTGATTTGATAATCAATATCGTGTCCTTACCCAGGATTTAGGAAACTATATTAATACAAAAACATAGACCAACAGGTTCCCTCTACTAATCGAGAAAATAACAAAAGCAACTGTAGTTGATTTTTCCGGGGAAATACTACGAGCATCCTAAGATCTAAACATAGTTGATGTGTTATATAAAGGTTAATCCTCAACAAGTGTGTACAAGACAGGGAAAGAGCTGCAACGCTATAACGTCCTGCCTTAAAATAAATGCTAAACACTATTTTTGTTTCCCGCATATTTCACAAAAACGAGAGAGCTACGTAGGTCAAACTATTGGAAAACAAGTAATAATATCATTTTTCTCATATGAACGATCAAAGAGGAGGCAACATAAATTGAAACATACTGGATCGTCTGCTGCAGTCTAGTCTTTCTTATTCTCTATTGAATGCGAGTCAAATAATATTTAATCGAGAATTCAGATCTACAATTCAGAGAAACGACTCAATAAATCTTGCTAATGTTTGGGCTTTTATGGCAAAAGATCGATAATCCAGACAACGGCTGGCGATTTCACAGTCCCTGGAAGAGTTTTAAAATAGGCAAAGTGACGGTATTTATGTCTCATGACAGTAATAGGAAGTATTTCTTTACATCAGTGGTAACCGACGTGTTTTAGGAAATGTACCTTTCAGAGTTCCATTAAACCCTTCGGGATTAGTTCAACAGAATCGAAGTTTACTGTCGAACTCCCAATGTGATAAAAATATCCATACCGTCACTTTTATGATTGAAATATATATATATATATATATATATATATATATATATATATATATATATATATATATATATATATATATAGAGAGAGAGAGAGAGAGAGAGAGAGAGATAGATAGATAGATTTGTGTGTACTTATGTGTGTGCGTATGCTTCTATGTGTAAATACATTTATGTATGCTAATTGAGCTCTGTATTTATGTGCTACAAGGAACTGTTCTCTCGCAAACTAAAACATTTTCTAGCTGTTGTAATGAGCTATTCAATGTTTCCCAGTATCATGTTTTTATTCGGTGGCTAGGCTGATCTTTTGTCATTGTTGTCTCCACTTTTCATTCCTGTGATATTCTTTTCTCAACGGTTCTGCAGCAGTCGAGATAGTTTGATGCCAAACTTCATGTTCTGGCGTTTGTTCTCCCAAAGTTGCTGAATCGTGTGTTGCGTCCTTCGTAGTCTGTTTGAATGATCTTCATATAAGCGCAGAGGCCAACCAAGGGTCTTTTGTCGGTGTCAGGTTCGTTGCATAGGATCTATCGGAGAAGTCTCATGTCATTCACACGACGTACATGACCTATTCTTACCAGCCAATGGTATTGTATCACATCCAACACCGAAATACAAAGATTTAACACTGCATCAACAATAGTATGTAGTCATTTCTAAGTTGGAAAAACTGTTAATTTTTTTCAAGCTTCCAAATAATTTTTCATTACATTAATGAAGCCATACAGATGTAATGGCCGTAAAGATATTTTTATATACTTATTTTCTCGTTATTTGACTTATATCTCGTTATTTATCCCCCCCCCCTAATATGTAAACGGTCCAGAGATTGCAAATCTAAGCCATCGATAAACCTCTGTAATGTGATTTATAAAGCCCTGCTGTGTCGGTCTCACTCTTCCATTCGAACCCGTTCAAATCTCTTTCATTCCCACAATTTTCTTCACATCTAACAATTTTCTATTGATGTCTGTTATTCGCCAGTTATATAGAAATGTTCACTATATTCAGAATTCTATTTGTACTCACAGGACAACATTAAGCTTTGATGGTCCATCGAATTGAAAATCAAAGATATCATCAGTGTTTTCCATCCCCCCGGAGCTGGGGGTTTCATTTTGCCTCGCCAATGTACATATCTCCGCAGCTGATGGCCTGCAGCCTGTGAATTTACCAGACCAGGGGGTGGGAAATGAGACGACGGTCGGGTGGGATACAAGCAATGAAATGCAGAATGTAGCTTTGTTTCAGAAGTAAACGAGCGTGGATTTTCAATAATTTCTTTTTAATAATTTCTGCCTATTGAGACAAAGAGCACCGATCGAGCACATATGCATTTAAGCGGGCGAGAGGGCATATATATATATGCTCTTCCGGAGATAATATTCTGCAAGCGAATTCGTTGACTTACTTTTCATGAACTTGATTCTTATATTCTCTCTATCATTATATACATATCAATATATACATGGACAGGTATCTCTCACCAAAAGAAAATTAGATTTAAGCCACTTTCACACGCAAATACATACATACATGCACACGCGTGTCTGCACACTCACACACATTGATGTGTGAGTGTTTGAGGGAAAGTGCGTGTATATGTGTATAAGCATGGGATGTACAAATATCTGTTGTTGGTATTTTTATTAGGTTCGCTGTTAAATGTTATTTAATAAGGTTATTTTAGTTTGGCACATTGCTTGATTGGTTGGAACGTTGATGGAACGTTGTTTATGGAATCATTTTTAATTCGTAAAAATCTTAGTGAACCGAGAACTGTGAGCATCTGCAGAATCCAAGGATTTTATGTCAGGCTGAGTCGTCAGAGATTTGGCTGGTTGGTGATTTAGGAGACTGGGTCGTACAAAAGAGAGGAAGAAAGTTCGCAATTTCAAACTAAATTCGGAATGCTATTTTTGCTTTATTTCTCCCCCCATGCATTTCGTTTTTCCTGGAGCTGACGTTATTCGGTCGTTGTCCTGAAGCATTTAGAAAATGTTCGACCGTCACTCTTAGGATTCTGGCAACTGTTATCAATATTTGTCACCATCAGCGCTATATCTCAATTTCTCTGTACGTTTAATATATCTTGATTTGAAATCCTTACCGTTTTCCTAAGACATGTTTTTCTCACAGAGGAATTAATCTGCGAACATTAATACTTATTGTTTATGGGGTGAAAAATATAAAACTCATTGTAGCATATTCGAATCATTATGTTTAAGTAATCTGACACTGCCATTTTTGTGTACGTCAGGTTTTGCTAGTGTGACTGATAGGGTTTTGGTGAGGTAATATTATCATTCTACGAGAACAAAGTAATCTCAGGAGTTTGACAAAAAAAGGATTAAGATAGAAGAAAGAAAATATTTCAAGCTAGGGGAATATATTTACCTTAAATCCTCAGGCAACATAAATAGCTTCCGTATTTTACATGACATTTCCCCCACGATCTTTTTTTCTATTTCTCTGGATTCTTATTCATGATAAAAAAAAATCATATTTAGTTTTATTTATGTATCTATCAATAATTTGAAGCATATTCGACCATGCAATATGACCAAAGTCTGATTTCAAGTGGAGCAACGTTTATATATGAAAAATTTATTTGAAAAAAAAAAATCCAAAAGATTCAACCACATTTTTTTTCCTGCTCTTCAAGTAACTGGGGCACTATAATACTCTCAGGGGAGCAATGGGGTGAGACAAAACTGCATATGTTGTTCTTCCTTGATCTATTTTCCTCCCCCATCAAACATCCTGCATACGACTGAACTGTTCCTACAATAGATTATTTTATTACGCTATCTATCCAGCTATCTTTCTCTCTATGTATCTATCTATGTTTTTGTCAATTTATTCGGGACATAAAAAAAACATATATCATGTATTAAGGATTAATGCCAGGCTAGACCAGTAGCTGATTCGCCTGCATATTTCCACAAATGTTCCCTTATTCAAGATTATTGAATAGCTCGACCATAACCATCATCATCATTGCAAACATGGATAAAAGTTTTCCATGACAGCCAAAACTATGCAAATCTTCTTCCATGTTTTAGAGGCACACTTCTATCTCTCATCGTCCCATCTTGTGCCTGGTCTTTCCTACAGCGTTTATAGCCCATGGGGTCCAAACAGTAGTTCTAACTGCTTTCATCCCTTATTGCTCTTTGCCAGGCCCTTCTCTCGTCTACCTCTTTAAGCTAAACCCTTCCATGCTCTTTCCCTCGTTTTTTGTTCGATTCCTCGTTGCTGATATCATGCACTGATTTCATTGTTAATGTTTTAAAAGCATCACTTAATATCTGGGTTCTCTTATAGTTATGAATGCATTGAAAAGCCAGGATATACAATGAGGCTTTTCAAGGCGGGAATAAAGTAATCTATTAGGGCTTGGACTCAACACAATTGACTTTATCCTATTTCCCTCCAAACTTACTTTTTTGGGGCTCAGTGAAAATTACCAAGAAAAACTATACAAATGCTTATGTAAGGGAGTAGTTGCTTCGAGTTAAAAAATGCCCCTTTAACACATCATTTTCCCTATATAGATTTGATGAAAACAGTACAGATTCTCTATCGTGAAATTACTGTTTTTTATCGCTTTATCAAATGCATATCTATTAGTCAACATAGTCTCCACTATAAAAATATCTTTATTTATAAGTTTACAGATTTCAGTACTGCATTGTTCATGATTTTACGTCATATCATGGTTGCCACAAGTTATTTTGGAAAGCTTTGTAGCCATCGTTTCTTTTCATTCAGAAAGAGTCTTGTATTACCATAATCGATTTTCCCGGCGCTTTTATGCCTCTTCATTGCGTTTATTTGCATGAATATTCGTCATTGATATTTCATTACGTTCTTGTATATGAAAACAAAGAGAAAAAGCGGAAATAATTCCGGGACAATAAAACTGAGCTAAACCAAATTTATTCACTTTGATGATAGCAATACTGTTAAAGCGAGTGTGGGATATATATTTAATGACCTGGTGTCCGTAAGGCAAAGACTTATTCCATGATTAAAGATTTCTAACTGTTAATTTCTTCCTTTTTTTTATTTGGCCGTACAGACGCACGGACACACACGCACACGTACACAGATATATATAGAGAGAGACATTCGATCACCTACACTTTCCTGGACTTACAGACGGGTGCACACGTGCACACGCGCACTAGCACACGCGCACGCACACACGCACATGCGCACACGCGCACACGCACATGCACACACACACTACCACACGCTAACACACACAACACACACGCACACACACAAACACATACACACACACACAGATAGAGTGTTAAAAGTGCAGAGACATTCACGTATAAATATATCACCATCAGATGTTAGAAGCACCCTGCTAATCCAGGGCGTGTGTGATTATGCTCCTATCCTGAATCTTAATCTTGCATTTGGCCATTTCAAACTTTTACAATCCAATGGTCCCCGACCGGTTAGCATTTTGCTCCATCTGTTTGGCCTTTTTCCGTTATGTGCCCTGCCAATCTCCATTTTTATGGAATCATCTTTCACATTGGTCCTCTCTTATGTTCACCTTGATCTTTCTTCATTATTGCGAATTATCCCTAACATTGTTATTTCCATTGGGCCTTGTGTTATTTTGCGTTTGTTTCCAATTAGTGCTGTAGGTTTATAGATATTGCACTTGTATTTCATAACCGATATCATGCATTGATTGTATTAAATAAATTGTGAGCATATTGAAAATTTACTTTTCAGTGTGTCTCCATTTATACCAAATGCTTCCAGCCAATCTCCATGGTCAGTATTTTTTTTATTTTCGTGATATTTGTCTAGCTTTATCGCTTCACCATCGTTAATTTTTCCCTTGTTCTAAAGTTTCACCCTCTATTCTTATGGTTTTCACAGTTTAAGGGAAGTAATCACTCACCCCATGATTAATGAGATACCATCATCACCATCACTGATCTGTGAACAGAAAAAAAAATCCTCTTTATGTATTTGTTTCTGCCATTTTAGCTTGAGAAATTTTGATAAGAATGCTGAATCTTCTGAGTGGAAATTTGTATTATTTTTTTTTTGTCTGATTTTTGCTCTGATTGAAATTTCAATTCAAATGACATAACAATTGGAGGAATATTTTTGTGTGTCCCTCTGAATGTATGCACCGCTATTATTCGACATTTGGTCACTGTACGAGAATGACATTCGCCACATGTATCAGTCAGGACAAGGTACGGTGCTGAGTGGGGAGTTTTCTGTTTTTTTCTGATTAACGGCTCTCGATAAATCAAAAAATAAAAAACAAATGTACCATAAAAGACAAAAGATCTTCCCCCATTTTTTAAAATGAATTATCTCCTTTGGTTTCGGCTCCTTAGAAGTATCTAAATTTACATACCAGAAAAAAAAGGGTAAAAATGAAGTGAAACCAATATAATACTTAGAGACCATTGTTTGGTATAACATGGTAGGCTGTTCCTAACGTAAAACGATCTGGCCACTTCCAATCATACACTTTTGGAATACAGTGTCACTTAATATATATAAAATTAAGTACTTTCAATTTGTAAAGCAGTGAACTTGCCTCATATAAATAGAGTCAAGTTCCCTAAAACACACGATTAACAACTAGCTTTCTCTCATGCCTGAGGGTGCATACCAAACTGATTCTCTTCTTTATTGAACAACCTTACAGCAGTATACAAGAGTGAGTCAATAAATCTATATCCTGCCTCATAGTTATTAGATTAATTTCAATCGGAAATTTGCTCGGTATTTTGTTTGCTCTAAGCCTGAATCTAGAGTTACTTGTACCATACTAGGCCGGTCTCCTTGAAAAATCATACTTATTAATTGATAAATATCAACATGGTGATCGAATGGCTTGCTTGAGCATCTGTCAGGAGCAATTATTCAAGAATGCGAACTGTAGATCAATGCTAGATTTCTGGAGCTGTCGGCAAAGATCGAACTCGCGATTAATAGCTTGCGACAGCAAATTGATACCCCCTCGCCGTCTGGCATTGACGTTCGTAATTTGTTATCATATATTGTCATCGTTAATCAGCCTAGCACCACTTGTGTAACTGTTTTTCTGAAGAGTTTCACTGTTACTGTGCACAAGAGTTCCTCGTGTGTGCAATTATTCTTCTGTAAATAATTACCATTGAAGGCTTGTCATTATCTTGGAACGTTTCCAAAGATTAAAATGTTGTGAATAAAAATTTGGTGCATTTATTCAACGCTACAAAAGAATGAAACTCTTTGATGTCTCTAAACTTTGCAAACCGAGCAATTAAAAAGAGAAAATAGTTATCACTTGGCCTTTTAGAAACCTGAATGGAATGTCAATAGCTTCATTTCCATTTATCTGTTTGGACATGAAGTTGGGAAGCGAGATGCAGACACAGAAAAATTAATCCTCATAAAAAATAATCACTGATGGTATCGATTGGGATTCAAGATAAACAAAAAAAAAAAAAAAACCCTCTGAAAACTGAAGAAACGGAAATGTACTTATTTTGCTCATAGTATGTTCATGCGTGATTTATAACATGTTTTTCAGTCCTGCTCACTAAGTATTTTAGAAAAATGTTATAAAAAAAAAGATGGATTACACTATGCAACACAAAATTAGTTCCTGGGTATTGAATGTTGTTTTCTTATTGCTCATGTGTAGAAACTGAGAAAAAATTTTGTTCCCTTTTATTCCACAAAATTCAATACCCATTAAGCAAATTCCAAGTATTTCTTCTCACTATCGTCCATCAATTTATTATTTTACAACAAATTCATTTCCAATAATTCTTATTACGTTTTTTCCTACATTTAGAATCTGTTCCTTCGTCTAAATGTGTCTCGTCTCTCTGATCTGTACTATCCGAAACGTCTAAGTTCGAAAAATCAATTTATTGTTTCTGGCCTTGGATGGTAATTTGAACATCTTCATTAGAAAGCAACAAAAAAAGTATTCAGTTCTATCGAAACGATATTTCTACTTTAACAAGCTTTTCTTTCTTTGCTGTTGGTTGTGATCCATTTACTGAAAAATGTTATTATTTCCTTTGATGTTCTATTCAAACGCCTTTTCCGGAATTAATTCTCAATCTTTGCGGCTGTGAGAGATTTTTTTCTTCATTGTTTTACAATCAGATTCACGTCGACACTAATTAATTATGGTTAAGATCTGTGCTGTTTTTAATGGCACACAATTCCGTACGCTTAGTGATCTGCAATTAGCCGAAATCTCTCAATAGAAAGACACTTTGGTCTGATTATGCAGGCAACGATGAAGACAAAACGATGACGGCTTCCAAGCAAAATAGAGATTAAAAAAGAAGCAAATGAATAAAATACAATGAATCTTATAAATATGGCAAGACCTTAAGGAAACTGAATATATACAAGAATATGATTACTAATTGTGTTATTTGATAAAAAGAAAACGATGACATGAAATATTGAAAATAAAATCGACCATTCCCGTGCAAACTGTTTCCACCAAAGCCCCTATTCACTCTTCCCTCTCAAAAGTGGGCTTAAAATTCAAGTTTGGATAACTTATCTTTACACACACACACACACACACACACACACATATATATATATATATATATATATATATATATATATATATATATATATTATGATAAATAACGCTCCCTTACTCAGGGTTGAGTACTCTTTAAGTGAGGTAACTTGTTCATTATAAGCTCATGCAATGCTCTTCCAATTTAGGAATGGAGCATTCTGGTGGATGGGGAATTACACGTGAGTGAATACATGGCTTGAATTCAACCTTACTGGCCGTCCAGTTCATGGTGGTGAATGGTCCATTTATTTTCGGTCCAACCGCAGCAAAATGTGATACAAATTCGAGGCTTTCCGTTGGGAAAAAAAAGGACATCCATCCAAAAATGGCTCCATCTGATGCAGCTTTTGTTTGCAAAGCAACCAAAGCAAACGCCGCCATGAAAACTTCAGGACTAGCCAAACCTGTACCATCTAGTGCAATGGAACAGTGCGACCCCGGGGCACCACACACCCGGCTGTTTGGCCAAGTAACAGAGAGGGAACCCAAAGGCTTGCAACGCACACAGCAATGCACAGCCCCAGTACAACCTCACGGGCCAACGCACTGTACTGGCGCATTTGGTCTCCGATACCAACCACGACCCAATCTCCGGCCCATTCGACAGGCAAATATCAGTACCGGCATCCTGGTTTCCGCCGGGGCACAGATACCACAACTCCATCCCTGTCAAAAGGCTAGAAATTAAGGTAGTGGCAGGTTTATTCATTTGCTGTCCCACCACATCGAAATGTGACACATAGTCGACCTCAACGTGGAAAAATAGGAGCACTAGGAGCAACCCCAGTCATGAAATCGTCCACTTTGGAACCTTCTCCTCTAAGTGCAAGGAAGCAGTGCTGCCTCAGGGCAACAGACCACCTGCAGCTGGGCCGAGTAATAATACGAGAGCCCGAAGACGAGTCCAATAGCTTCCAATGCGTGTAGCAGTGCGCAGTCTCAGTAAAACCTCATTGGCAAACGCACTACACCGGCGCACCCAGTCTTGACACCATCCACAACACCTACTCTCCGGCCCATTCGACGAGAAGTGTCAGTACCTGCACCTCGGGCTCTGCTGGGAAACATATACTATACCTTGATCCCGAAGAAAAGGCCAGAAATAAGGGAAAGGGTGTTCGACGGGATAATGTATAGTCTATAGCTGGATCGAACGGTTGTAATACAACAGAACAGCTGTCTGTGGATGACACTATTATCTAATTATTTATATGTATATATATATATATATATATGATCCGTAATTAGAAAAACTGTTCGTCATACTCAGTGAGTTTTCACAAAAATATATATTAGATGCATTCACTGGACACAATATTCAAAAACTCGTCACAATATTTGAGCTGATTAGGAATCGTTAATCGGTGATTCTGGCTGACTGACAGGTTATCTATATTCTGCATGTGAGGAGGAAGAGGGCAGAAAGTTTTTACATCTACCTCTCATTATATTTGTTTATTTTGTTTCAAAATTCAACCCTCTCTAATTTTTTTACACGGAGAATTCACAAGTTAAGTATATGCTAAATACGTCTATTAGTGCATGTCCATTTGCATTACCTTCCTTTTTTTTGGTGGGGTGGTGGTTCCAATCCAAGTAATCCATTCAATTATCCCCACTTTTCCCCATCGTTTTCAGATGATCATCGTGATGTCAAATATTTTGGATAAGTAAACATGATCACCAGGCCTGATTTGAATCGGACGATTCATTATTAAAGTCCCATATTTTTTTTTTTAGGAAATCATTCTATGTAATGCTCAATGGGGTTTACCACAAAGCATATCTATAGGATTATTATGTTTTTATTTTCAATCTATATACCTGAGGAAAGAGCTATATCCAGCATCTCACGTGTTTTGTTTTTTGTTAAAGTGTTCAGATCCCAACAAGATTTGGTTGGAGTGTGCAGATCCAAACATAATCTGAACTGGATTGGGGTAAAGTGTTCAGATTTAAACTGGATTGGGGTAAAATGTTCAGATTCAAACTGGATTCCGTTAAAATGTTCAGATCCCAACTGGATTCTGTTAAAGATTTCAGATCTGAACTGGATTTGGTTAAAGTGTTCTAATCTGAACTGGATTCGGTTTGAGTGTTTAAATCCGGGCTTGATTTGGCTAAAGTGATCAGATCAAAACTTGATTGGGGTAAAGTGTCCAGATTCAAACTGGAATCCGTTAAAACGTTTACATAAAAACTGGATTTGGATAAAGATTTTAGATCTGAACTGGATTTGGTTGAAATGTTCGGATACAAACTGGATCTGGTTGGAGTGTTTAAATCTGGGCTGGATTTAGCTAAAGTGTACATATCCGAACTGGCTTCGGTTAAAGTGTTCATATCCAAACTTCTTTTGGTTAAACTGTTTATATCCGAACTGGATTTGGTTAAAATGTTTGCATTCGAGCTGGATCCGGTTAAACAGTCGTTACCCAGGGTGGTTTAGGGTAAATGCTTGGATCAAAACCTCGTCCTCTTGAAGTGTTCAGATCGAAAATGGCTTCGGTTGAAGTGTTCAGCTCCGAACTGGTTTTAGTTAAAGAGTACAGATCCAAACTAACTTTGGTTAAAGTGTTCAATTCCGAACTGGACTTGGTTAAAGTGTTAATTTCCGAACTGACTTCGGTTAAAGTGTTCAGATATGAACTGGATTTGTGTAAAGTGTGCGGATCAGAACTGTATCTGGTTGAAATGTTCAGATCCAGACTGGATTATTTTAAATGTTAAGAACCGGACTGGATTCAGTGAAAGACTTCAAATCCGAAATGGTTTTGTTTGATGAGTACAGATCTGAATTGGATCTGGTTCTTTTGATCCACATTGGATTTGCTCAAACTGTTCGAATCTGAACTGGTTTTCGTTAAATTCTTCAAATCCGAACTGGTTTCGATTAAAGTGTTCAGATCCGAACTGACTTTGGTTGAATTGTTCACATCTGAACTGTAATTGCTTGAAGTGTTCAGATCTGGTATAGCTTCGGTTAAAATGTTCAAATACGAAATTTTTTAGAGTGTTCAGATACGAACTGGCTTCGGTTGAAATGTTCAAATTCGAATTAAATTTGGTTAAAGTGATCAAAACTGAACTGGCCGCGGTTAATTGTTCATATCCAATCTGGATTCGATCTGATTGTTCATTTCCAAACTGGATTTGGTGAAAGCATTTGGATCAGAACTATATCCTGTTAAAGGGTTCAGATCCAAACTGGATTTGTTTCGAGTGTTAAGATCCAAACTGGCTTTGGTCAAAGTGCTCACATCCAAACTGGATTCGGTTAAAGAGTTCACATCCGAACATGATTCAGTTAGAGTATTCGATCCAAACTGATTTTGGTTTAAGTGTTCAGATCTAAACTTGATTTAGTTGAAGTGTTAGAATCAGAAATGGTTTTGATCAAAATGTTCAGATCCAAATCAGATTTGGTTCAAGTGTTTTGATCCTCATTGGATTTGTTCAAAGTGTTTGAATCTGAACTGGCTTTGGTTGAAGAGTTCAGATCTGAACTGGCCTCGTTTGAAGTGTTCAGATCCGAACTGGATTTGGTTAAAGTGTTCATTTCCTAACTGGTTTAGGTTTAAATGTTCATGTCTGAACTGGACTTGGTTGAAGTATCTGGATATGGATATAGGGATCAGAACTGAACTTGCTTCGGCTAAAGTGTTCATATCCAAACAAGATTCGATTAAAGCGTTCAGCTCTGAACTGGCTTTAGTCGGAGCGTTTGGATCAGAACTATATCAGGTTAAAGTTTCTGATCTAAACTGGATTCAGTTTAAGTGTTAAAATCTGTACTGGCTCATTTGAAGTGTATAAATCCTAACTTGCTTTGGTTGAAGCGTTCAGATCCGCAGTGAATTCAGTTAAAGTGTTGTGGTCCAAACTGGATTCGGTTCAAATGTACAAATCCTATCTGGCCAGTGTTAAAGTGTTCAGCTCCGAACTGGCTTTGGTCAAAGTGTTTGGATCAGAATTATATCTGGTTAAAATGTTCAGATCCAAACTGGATTCAGTTTATGTGTTCATAACGGAACTGGATTTAGTTAAATTGTTCAGATCCGAACTAGCATTGGTTGGGGTATTCCAATCAGAACTGGATTCGGTTAAAGTGATCAGATCCGAACTGGCCTTTGTTAAAGTGTTCATATCCAAACTGGATTCGATTGAAGTTTTCAGATCCAATCTGGTGTTAGTTTAATTATCAGATCTGAACTGGTTTTGGTTGTAGTGTTATGATCTAAACTGAATTTTGTGAACGTGATCAAAACTGAATCGGTGCCGATTAAAATGTTAATATCGAAACTGGATTGGATTAAAGTGTTTGGATCAGAGCTATATCTGGTTAAAGTGTTCAAATCCAAACAGGCTTTGGTTTAATTATAAGAATCTGAACTGGATTTGGTTAAAATATTCAGATGCAAACCGTCAGTATAAATGTTTTGATGAGAACTATATCGGGCTAAAGTGTTCAGATCCAAACTGGATTCAGTTAAAGAGCTGAAATCCGGGCGGGATTACTTTGAAATATTCGAATTCGGGTTGGTTTTGGTTAAAATATTCAGATCCACATTGGATCCGAACTGGCCGTGGTTAAAGTGTTCGGATCCAAACCGTCTTTGGTTATCGTGTTAAGATCCAAACTGGATTTGGTTGAAGTGTTATAATCAGAACTGGATTCCGTTGTAGTGTTCACATCGGATTTCTTTGTTTCGAGTGTTCAGATTGGAACTGGAATCGCTTAAAGTGATCAGGTCCGACCTGGATCCGGTTAAAAGGCTCATATCCAAACTAGCTCCAGTCAAAGAATTCAAATCCCAACTAGATTTCGATAAAGTGTTCAGATCTGAACTGGATTCTGATAAAGTGTTCAGATCCGGACTTCCCTTGGGTATAGTATTCAAATCCAAACTGATTTTGGTTAAAGTGCTCAGATCCGAAATGTCCATGTTTGAAGTGTTTAGATCCGAACTGGCTTTGGTTAAAGTGTTGAGATCTGAACTGGTTTCAGTTAAAATGTACAGATCTGAATCTGGTTCGGTTAAAGTGTTTAGATCCGAACTGGACTTGGTTGAAATGTTCAAATCCGAACTGGATTGATCTGTGCAGGTTTCTTAAACTCTCAAAAATTCAAATTTACCATCATTTACGCATATCTTGATATGCTATTTCGACGATACACGTATTCCATATTCCATGTTATGCTATATTCACGCCATTTTCTCTCTGACAGAAAACATTGATATCAGCGCTTAGTGTTTGCTTTGCACCAAAAAAAAGTCGGCATTTAGCCCTGCTCTCTTCTACTCTCTAAGCTTTTACCACACTAATATCTGACAACTGAGCTTAATATGTCCTTCTCATAATTTTTCGTCTGAGAATGCTAAAAGGTTGTCTACAAATAAGTTGATGGTGAATGCATCTTTGTTACACGAAATTTTATCTGGCCAAAAGAATTTATAAGAACGGTCCACTTTCGGAGAACAGGGACGGTGTTAAATGTGAATCACTCATCGATTTCTTCCAACTAGTGATTCAAGTAATTCGTCTGCATTTTTTTGTTCGTCTCCAGAAATTCTCCGTTGGGTTTTCTTTCCTTTCCTGACTCTCGGCTTTTGATCCAATAATTCAATTATTTTCCAGTTGTTTAGCAGTTTCTGCCGGCATGTGTAATGTTTCTTTCTTTTTTTCTGCTTCGCGTAATTACTTTTTCTTTCAATGTTTGGGTCAATATAATGTTGTATACTTTGGAGATTTCTTAATCCTCTGGAATGGTGGTGATGGTGTTGGTGCAGGAGCATTGCTATCACTGATATGGATGGATATACGCATGCTTATCAGGTTTCCTTTCATCTTGCTTCATCCTCAGAAATTCGTCTCTCTATCTTTCCAAAAGATGATGAGTCTCTTCTTACGGACACTGTCAATAAGTTAATAGCCTGAAAAACATTTCTTTTGTTGTGTTTCCCCTCCGAAATCTTGTTGCTTCCTACATACTAAATAACTGATTACATCTCCTCTCTATTCAATCAACCTGATTTTCTTATTCAGTATATTTGTAGTAGTAATTTCCATTCAAGTTGTAGTAAGAATAGTAATTCTTGTCGTAGTAGTAGTTGGTGTGGTAATGATGACGACGATGACGATGGTACAGCGAAATTGTCTTCACAGGCACGACCCATATCCTTCGAATGACAGTCCAAGTAAGTATTATGATTTTATACAACTTGTGTTTCTTGTTTAACCTTCTGTATTAATTCATCCTTTAATATAGATAATTGAGAAGGAAAAGTCAGCAGTCTATTGAGTCATGACATCCTAAGTTTCAAGCAGGGGAAATTTCTGGTGGAAACAGTACAAACAACAACACTGCTGCGATGGGTGAGGATGATACAAAAAGGCGGCTGGAAACCTAATGAGACTCATTGTCATTCAACTATCAGGGATAACCACCAGGCAACTTGCGTGAAACTGTAGTCAACAGCAGTGGCTCGGACTGTGATTGTGAAAACACGACCACTGCACATTTCAGGAGACTCACTGTAACTCAGGCATCAACGATAACCACAATGCAACTGGTGTGAAAGTGTTGTCCATAGCAGTGCAGTGGACTGTGAAACGTGAGGAGTCTTGCTGTATCCTGCGATGTCCACCGGGCAACTTGTGGGAAATTGCAAGTAATAATTATAGTGAATGATCATAATATTTGGCTAATGTCGTTTCCGAGTATTTCATTGATTTTCAGCTTGGCCGGTCTTACCACCGTCGCTTACCGTGTTATTTCCTATAACGTTCTTTTCCAGACATTTCTATAGCTGCCAAGTTAGTTTGACGCTTGATTTTGCAATTTAGCGCTTGTTCTCGTATTTCTCGGTTGATGTTCAGCTCCTTCATTCTATATTTGATTTGATATTCTTAATTGTGCAGAGGGCAATTGTTGGATCCTTTCTCGATGCTGAAATCGTTGTAGAAACCTGTCAATGACAACCGGGGTCATACATCCAACACACATGGCTTGACCATTTCAATATTTGAAGATGGCAAGTTTATTGTTGTTGGCTTGAGCTTTCTCAAGGACTACGGGGTTAAGAATTAATGACATCTGAAAAAAAGATGACATTGATTTGTATAAGGTGGGTCCTAATTTTCCAAAGTGTTGGTTACATAAAAAAATCGGCCCCATGGGAGGATTATTCGATTCACAAATCTATATAATTATCACCCATCAGTGGACAAAAATTTTTCTCAAAATTCCCCCCGCGTATTTATCATAGAGCCAGTACAATCTGAACAAATCTTCTCCGTCACGCAAGCTTATATTTTGTCAACAACGGTTTCATATGTGATTTCTGAGGAACAGACTCTTAGATTCCTCTTGATATATTGCACAATCTTGGGTTCTCTTTATGTGTTTTCCAGCATGATTCCTCCCTGTGCAAGTTGTATGGTTCTCAGTTTAAAGTTCAATCAGTTGATTAGGTTCCCTGTTCCATCACAGTATGTGACTATCGGAAGGGTGCAATAGTTGTATATCCTCCTTTTATTAATAATTTTCTTTACTAAAAAAACACAAATGGGGGAACTTTTTACCTCTTTCAACGGTCAAAATCGAAGGGAATTTATTCCCCACTTTTACCAATCAAAATGAGGCGCAGTTTCCTCCTTTTTCCTTTTTTTTCGCTAGCTTTCTGGGACCAAAATGGGGAGGGTCAAAAGGAATGGACAAATTATTTTCCACCTCAGGGATCAAAATCGTTGAAGAAATGTTTAATGAATTTTAGGATAATGATCATAGTGTTTTCCACTAATAAGGGTCAAAATAAGGGAAGGAGCTTCTATTTGTTTTTTTTTTTTTTTAATTTCAGGGGGGAGAATTTACGGGAATTTTTCCCCACTGTTAGGGGACCAAATAAAGCAGGGATGTTTTTTTCCTATGTATAAGTCCAAATAATGATGGGAATTTTTTTCACTCTTAGTAGTAAAAAAAAAGCAGTTTCTTTTCAACTAAGGGTGTCAAAAATGCAGGAGTTAGTTTTTTGTTGTTGCTGTTGTTTTCCATTTTCAGTGGTCGATACGGTGTACACTTTCTTTTTGAATTCAAGGTTCAAATTCAAAAAGGGAGAAAATGGAGCAAAGGTTTTTTCTCTTCCGTTTAAAGATCAAAATGGCGGGGAACCTTTCCCCACTTATAAGGGTCAATGAAAGTTTGTGGTAATGTGGGTGGACGAAGAATATTTTTTACTTTTGGGGCGGTTTAAGGATCTTCTCACGGTCATCTTCCCTGCATTTTAGCTATTTATGCAATGCAGTATGTCTGGAAATTTCTATTCTATGGCTGAATGTAATTTTTCGTTGATTTTCCGCAGTTAAACAAAAACTGGTCTTTAAAATGTCTTAATATTATAATCATATAATATTATGACCCCAAATAGCCAGACTCTGAAGTATAACCTTAAAATATCTCGATTTCCGCTGTAAGTGTATGTACAAGAAAAAAAAAAGAAAAAAAAAGAGATTCTTCTCCTGATTTAGCTTCTGGTTTAGTTCCTCTCTGTTAATGAATCTCTCACTATTTCTGTCTGCACCTCTCCCACACCGTGTCTGTTTGTCTCTGTCTCTGTCTCTCTTTCTCTTTCCTTCTCTTTACACACACACACACACACACACTCACATATATATATATGTGTGTGTGTGTGTGTATATATGTGTGCGTGTGTGTATATGTGTGTGAATATGTGTGTGTATTTGTGTATGTGTCTGTGTGTTTGAGTTTGTGTATATATATATATATATATATATATTAGATTTTAAAAAAATTATTATACTATGGTTAAACATAGATGTAGAAAAGTGCAGATCTGACTCTAGTGTACCAGACAGTTGGACTTTTGCATCCCTTTGTATATCTCGGGCTCATCACATGAGCAATGGACCAGTGTACAAATTAGGTTACCGAGATCCTGCAACCGAAATTCACATTAGAACAAGTTGCATACTTCATGATATTCAGTGAGTTTATCTTAGTACTGCATAAGAATAAATGGCAAAGAGTATGAATAAAGAATATTGTGTTTCCCCACTCCACAAATTGGATTCCGTAGTTTTGTCGTAAACATCGGAATTCAAATACCTGATGTTTCTCTTAGTTATTGAACACCACCGGTAGCAAATAAGCAGCATTGCAATTTGTCGAGCAGATTGCCAAAAAGGCTCACATAGGTAATGCAGCAAGTTATCAGTAAATATTTCATTGATTGAAAAAAAATTCGAAGTTCTATTGCTGCTATACACATGAATATGCAAAATAGGATGAAATAACTGCGTCATTCCAACGTTCTAGCGGACCCCAGAGATATCCAAACATTTTTAGTGAAATGGTGGGGCATAGTCAAAAAATCATATCTCAGTTAACGAATTGCTTTGATCTACTATCCAAAGTGCTAAATAAACGGATAATGCCGAGTTTGAGATGAATATTGAGTATGAAACTATGGATAATCATTCATTATCGCCTAATGTAATTTCAATACGTTGCTCTCCCTGCTTTGAAAGTTAGGACCGTACCCTCCACATGCACACACATAATTACATAAATATATATATATGTAAGTATGTATGTGTCAAAGGTGTGTGATAGGCGGAGTTGATAATGAATCGGTCAATGAAATCAGTGACTTGCATTTTAACTCCGTTTGGGGCTGGTTGTATTATCTCCAAACTAATGCATTTGAGGTAAAAGCATGATTCTATCCATCCCCCTAGGCAGATTGAGCTCTCTAGCCTGGGGAATACAACCAACCTAGAAGGATAACTCTGATTTCATACTAGGTTTTCCTGCCAATAGGACAACATTACGATATCACCTACAGCCAAGGATGATGTCAGACTAACATTCCCTTCGTTTTTATGGACTGTGTCGTCAATGCTGTTAGGAAAAATTCTGACGGTTGAGCATCCAAGAATCGTTAGACGCTTCGCCCAACATCAGCCCCGCGGAGATGGAACGTGCCAGTCTCTGTAGAATCTGATCTCACTCTCTCTCTCTCTCCCTCTACATATATATATATGTGTGTGTGTGTGTTTATCTACCAATATATATATATATATATATATATATATATATATATATATATATATATATATATATATATATATATATATACATATGTGTGTGTGTGTGTGCGTGTGTGTTAGCATATAATAAGGAAATTGACAAATGCGTAACATTCGATACATTTTATTCAAAAATAAGACGGATCGAAACAAATGCCGTATACCAAACTTAGTCGTGTTTTCGGGATTTAATGTCCATTTGTAAATATATTTTCAGAGGTATCAGTTAAGCCTAGTTCCTTAGCTAAGGATATATCATCGATATTGCAAGCCTAGCCAATTGTTGTTATACATACGAACAATTAATTAGGAGATGAGTCATAGAAATGGACGTATATAAAATAAAGTATATATATATATATATATATATATATATTTATTTATTTATTTAGCAATATTCAAATGATATCTATTTCTTGATAGTTTGACACTGTAAGCAATACTTCAACTAAAAACAAAATGAAATACAAACAAAAGAATTACTAGTAAAGTGGTTAATTTTGATTCACTTTCTAACATTATCACAGACTAAGCATGGTGTGAATGGTAACAGTGAACACAAAGCCACGTTCCAATAATAAAGACTGCAATATATCCTGTGTTTTCCCTTATAATATAGTAGCAATGGAATGAACTACGTCCCAGGGAATTTTCCCAATACATATAGAGTATAGAAACAGTAAAAGATCATATTTAACCCTCTTTCTAACTCAAACGGAATCGAATCTCAGAGCAAACCTCTCATCGTATCTTACATAAATTCTGTCTCTTTTCTCAATGAAAAAAAAATCCCTATCAAACGGACAATTTATTGAAGGTATCTTCCTATATTGCTCATACAATTAAACTATTTTAAGACGCACGTCATGTAACGATCCGATCACTCTAACCATATATCCTTTTTTTCCCTATGTAGAAGTTTCTCTGATATTTTATGAGGTTACTTCTGGGCGCTGAAAGTGTCATGCTTTAAGAGAAAGATGGCTGCAGTTATATTGCATAAGACAACACTGGTCATGTTCAATACAGTCATTGGTATTACCCAAAAGCCTATTGCAGCTATCTTTTCCAGTAAATCCAAGCAAGGGAATGGATGAATCAATACTGTCGTACTGTTGCACGATGAATCATATTTCTACCATGTCGATTTGTTTATATGAATGCATGTCTTGAACAATAACTAGTTGAACTATGTGTACGACTGTATATGTTGGTCTTGTTTGTCGGATAACTGTTTATTTATTCGCGGGTAATCATTAAATATCTCCCATTTTGGGAAGAAGTTGATCCTAATACCTGCCATACTTATATTTCAAATTTACAGAAAAAGTCTCTCTTTCTCCCATTATTTTTCTATCTCTATCTCTCTCTACTGCTTGCTCTCTCGTTCTCTCTTCCTCTTTGCATATATATATATATATATATATATATATATATATATATATATATACGTTGATTACATGTCAATTATATCCCCATATAATTTTACACTTTCCCAATCCTTCACATATATGTGTGTGTGTGCATCATTTGTCAATTATATCTCCATTTAAATTTATTCTTTCCCAATAGTTCATATAAATATATATATATATATATATATATATATATATGTGTGTGTGTGTGTGTGTGTGTGTGTGTGTGTGTGTGTGACCTTACATAGCATCAGGAATGATATAAACTGGATTTAAAAAAAATAAAAGTACGAAAATTAAGGAAAGATATTAAAATGAAAATTTGGAAATATGTACACAAATTTTCAAACAGACTTTCTCTCAAACATGTGTGTGTGTGTGTATGTGCACGTGTGTGTGCATGTGTGTGTTTAAGTGGCTGTTTGAAGGTGGCAGTATATGACTTTGTGCTTGTGAGAGGAAATGTTCATCCATCAGTGTGTGAATATCATATGTATGCAGGTGAATGTATGTGTAGATGCAATCTCACCAGAATATTCCAATATAAATTCCCACCTAATAGTTTCTCTCTATATAATCATCTATATCGACATGTGTGTGTTTTTAATCGCTTAGAAATTTGTTCAAATATATTTTAAAAATAAATGCTTGTTTTTTTTTCTTATTAAAAATCATTCTTGGTAAATGATAAGATGGTCTTGAAATACAAATCATACAATGCATACAAATACAATGCATATAATAACCTGTTTCCATATATATATATATATATATATATATATATATATATATATATATATATATATATATATATTATACATATATATATATATATATGCATATATAGATATACACATATATATATATATATATATATATATATATATATATATATATATATATACGCATATATATACATATATACCTATATATATACGCATATATATATATATATATATATATATATATATATGTGTGTGTGTGTGTGTCTCTGCGTGTGTGACAGCGTGTGTGTATGTGTGTGTGTATGTTTTCATGCAAAGTAATCAAAAAAATATTTTAAACAAACTAAATGGAAAAAATAGATACAAAAATATTCCAGGAAATAATAATAATATCTCGTATTCTTACTCTAAGTAGAATTTTTAAAAATGTGACTCGTTACTCTGCACAACCAGAAGAATAAGAGATTATTTCACCCTTTAATATATTTGCAGACGAATTTTTTAGTGATCCTGGCTCAGCAATCTTTTGAGTTAATACTAAGACAGAATACTTTTTTTCTGTTAAAACATTCAAGAAATGGACAGGATGGAATCTCTACCATTAGCTTTAGAGACCATTTTTTTAAATACTTGGGGAATACTCGGGAATAGGAGCTCAGATCATGGCAAAATAAGTAAAATTGTTGCATTACTGAATATCCTTTGATGCAAACCACTCAATAACGAGATTTTACCCACTTACACACGTTTGAGTTTTTTTCCAGCAAATATCGACCCTATCAACGACACTTATACAAAGATACACCGATCTCGGTTTACAAAGATACGCTTAATATGATGCTGCATTAGGTGAGATATCGATGTTTAACAAATCTATTTTATTACGACAGAAGTTTGGATCAGAGTTAATGGGAGCAGGAAGATTATGCTACTCTCATCTTCCATGTGTGGACTGTTTGTCTGCAAACACATTTGACATTGAGAACTCTGACTCGAAACAAGTGTTGGAACGCCGACTATTTCAGCTTCGAGGCAATCATCGGTAATGTCTTAATGGCAAACTTTTTATTTCTTGGCTCGAACAACGTCATGTTTCCCTAGTCTCTAAACTCAGGCAATTTTCATTGCATATATTCTTTGTTGTTTTGTCCTCATCGATACGACTCTACCTTCCTTTTTTCCTCTCTCTTTTTTTTCTGTCACGATGGCAAACGACCAAGTAATGACCAACAAGAACGTATATTCCAAGTAGTTCGTATGTTCAGTTATGCTAGACATGAAAAATCGTCGAGTAAATATGTTTGGAATGAAAACCAAATGAAATCAGTTTGGACCAAAATTGCTGTCATGAAAATAGACGGAATGTAGATACACCTTATAACAGATTCCTGCCATCTGAGAGAAAAAAAATAATGATTTGCAAACAAGATACATGAACAAAACTAATGTTAAAACAAATCCATCGTAAAAGTGACTCATTCTTTTATCAAGCCTTCCCCAGATTGCCTTGGTCCGAACGTTATGATTTGACATTTGAAGGAAAGAAAAACTATAAAATCTAACAGGGATATGGGTCTGCATATCGGTGGAATAATAATCCCAGTTATACGTTCACCCGGAGGAACTTGTGAGACAACGCAACCTCGATATCTCTGTAATTCTTGAGAAACTGTTTTGAATCCGTTGACTGTGAAGGATTTTTATTGGATTTTTTTATTTTGTTTATTTTGTCTACCAGTGCTATACCTGCAAAAACGAGGCAATTAACGTACGACTCCATATTTCTTCCCAGGAACAGGTATCTGAGTACTCTGACGAAGATCGAAATGCTTCTTTCTAGCACCCAGCGAAGAATCATTTCTTTGCGGTGATTTTGCACATAATTATGTGTGTGTGCGTGTGTGTGTGGATTCACATTTGCTTTATGCGTGGGGTTGATTTAAAAGTTGTTTTTTAATTACACCGAAAGGGAAATTTAATTCAGTTTTAACTGTGAAGATCAATTGTTAATTCGAGGGAAAGAAATAAATAAGCTCGACAGTAGTATAAGTGATATAATCTACAATATTGAGGAGTGCTCTTCGTTACTAAAGAGGCTAGCTGTCACTTGATGGCCAATCTAAACCACAAGTTACTATCTATGGAAAAATTAATAAATGCAATAATGAGAGTCACCAGACCAAACAAATATTGGTTCTGGGCCAAGCGCTGAGGACAATGTTTTGTACTTGTTGGAAGATTCTGCAGATCAAATCCAGGTTTATATATATATATATATATATATATATATATATGCTATCACAACCAAATGTGTATATGTGTGTGTGCACGCGTGCGTGTGTGTGTGTGTGTGTGTGTGTGTGTGTGTAAGAGAGAGTGTTTCCCAATAGCTTTGCCAAAAAGTATATTTTATGGGCTCTGTTCCTGGAAGATCGTAAATATTTTTTAAATGCTGGATTAAGTCTGGACATAAAATCAAATTCTTTTGTGAGAGTGTTTCTTTGTCTTCTTTGTGTGAGAAAATTATATTTATGTCTGGGCTTCATTTCACACAGTTCGAGTTCGAATATGTCCTTTATTTCGCAGCATCTTTATACATTTGCATATACGTATTAAATACAAAGAATATAAATTTTGAATGAAAAAAAATGATGAATGACTAGTTTTGGTAGATTAGACAATACGACTCAATTTGGCTTTTAGCAATAATTACCAAGCTATTCGCACAGAATGCTATTTGAGTTCGATTCTCTCAGGCTGTCCAACTCTACCGATTCAATGCCAGAATGTGGGTCGAAACAGTTACAATATTTCTTTGTTTCCAGATGTTCCTATTGAAATAACGGATAGTTAGCTGATTGCAGATGTATTTCACTCTCTTATTTGAACTGAACATATTTCTGACTAAGGTGACTCTAACAGCTTCAAAATCTAAGAACAAAGCAGTGTTGATATGATAGAAGAACGTTTATGAGTCCATAATTCAAATACAGTGATTAATCAATGTTTACTCTCTCGTTCTATTTATCCCTCTCCTTCTTTCTCCCTCTGTCTCTCCTTCTCTCTCTCTCTTTCTCTCACTCTCTCTTATATATATATATATATATATATATATATATATATATATATATAAGTTGCACATCTGTTTGTATTTATGTATCTATGAACTCAATGAAAATTCAAGCATAAAAACATTTTCTTAGTAACCCAGTTTTCAAAGTCTTTGAAGTATTCCATTTATATTTAGTGATCATAAAGTTTTTTTTTCAATATTGCAATTGCTAAGAGGAACAAATTCATACATTTGATTCACTCGCACTGTTCACCTTCACTGCAATTTCGCGTAGATCTTCACATATATATATATATGTGTGTGTATGTGTTTGTGTTATATATATATATATATATATATATATATATATATATATATATATATATATATATGTGTGTGTTTGTGTGTGTGTGTGTGTGTGTGTGTAGTATGTAGGAGAAACTCAGAAAGGAATATAGTCTGATTTATTCCAAGACGAAAATTACAACAAAAAAATCTCGTATCGTGATAACAATTTTGTGGCGCCATTTCTATGTTATCTAATATTCAGACTTTCCTCGCCTCGACAGAAGACGAATGCATTTTTTTTAATTATTGAATATTATTTTCCTGCTCGACCTGTCGACATTGGGTGTAGACATAAGTCGATAAACATGTCTGTGCAAAGGTTATCATCAAATTGGATGTATGATTGATTAGCTTCTTTAATAGTCTGGTGAGCAACCCTATCCGAAAGAACGCTCCCCTAGGATTGGGTTCTACCTATTAGACCCATTTCACTCACATGCCCGACTAATAAAATTCAAAATTCAGTGAAGAAGCATTCTGTACTCCTCAACCTTATATGATTTATCTGAATATAATGGAGCTGATGTTCCTCTTTTCTCAAGAATAGTATAATTCAAACTCAGATTTTACTGAGTAACTTACTGAAGAATCGCCCAACAAAGAAAAACGGTTGAAACAACTGCAGGGTGTGAGGTAACCTTCCCTTAACCTGAGATAACCCTAACCCTAAGAAGAAAATTAATTTAATCATTGACTGTGACCAGAATCCAAAGTAGAGCCTGTGACTAACAGACTTGTCGTTGAATAATATTTTTCGTCTCAGCTCTGAACGGAAAATTTGATAATATCAACATTAGCATATCATCTTTCAATGTATTCACGTGTTTGCATATTTGCAGTTCTGTTATGCATTGTACCGTGTTTTCATCATGGCTTTCCAGATTAGGAAATGTCAAAACAATAACTCTGGCACAGACCCATATGATGACTGCTATGACCTGGAAATGATGAATAAACAGAGGACTTGAACTCAAATATAATTTGACCAGGTGCATGTAAAGAAGCTCGGTTTATGTAATCCTTTGTATGTACAGTATTGAAACTGTATTCAGAAAAAAAACAACTTCTTACCTCGTAAACTTATATATTTCACACTTCCATAAACAGCATAATGAAATAAATCCATATTTGCAAATTTGTAATTCTTGGTGAAAAGTTCTGATTGAACAGAAAGAAGGTGATAAGAGGTATCATTTTTTGAAGGCTTCCGATGAAAATTGGTAAATGTGAAACACAATGACTTCCGATGTAAATTGGTTAATGTACAACATATCTAAAGATAATCAGGTCTTAGGTCGTTAACGTTCTTGTAGAAGCAACAAAATCGAGAATAGACGACTTGAGAGAACCTCTTATTAATGCAACTGGTTCCACTGTTTATCTTGCTCTCCTGCTTCCATCGTGTGAAAACCAAGATTAAAGTCAGATTTCTCCTGCAAGACACTTCAATTCTGAATGGTGCATGACAAACTGATTCTGCAGTGACAATGTTTGCTGATTAATACACTGGTAATTATGACCATATATCTACTTATTACTGGTTGTCTCCTCTTCGGTAACAGAAGAAGTATGCACAAACTATATACATATATATATATATATATATATATATATATATATATATATATATATATATATATATATATATATATGTATATATGTATATATATATATATATGGACAGTTAGGATGATAGGTCGAACGCTACTTCAACATATGTTGTTGTAATCCATTACTCTCAAAGTCCAAAATATACAATAAATGAATCATGCAATGATCACAAATTTACCTGTTATATCGCTCAAACGTTTCCTATGTAGAATGGCATATTATCAATAGAAACATCTCAACGTCTCTTACTTGGATATTTTACACACTATCTATTCGTTCCGGCAAGGGACACACCATGACTCTGAAGAAAAAAAGCAACAAATATACTTAACGGTTACGAAGGAAACTTCTCGTCTCTAAAATACTACCAAAAGAAATAATCTAGATAAGGTATAAAAATACACATCATAATATCGTTGATTCATTTTGGAACCTAATTACATTAAAGCCTATCTTGCACTGCCAGAATACCGGCGTGAAGTTTTAATCATGCCAATTAGGAAGTGTCTTTGCTAGCGATTTCAATTGCCATTCTTGCACAGTGCGAAAAACGATCTTATTAGATTGTGTCGAATTCAACGTTTTATTGAATTAATTCCAACGTCACAGCATCAACAATCGATAGTTAAATGCGGTACTAAGTTTTGTATTCTTTCCCTGTGCGTAAATCAACAGTCAATTATATAGCCTATTTTTTGAGGTTATCAGTTGAAATAAAAATCGAGACAGAAGGAACGTAGATGCTTATAGTGACAAAATAGTCTGAAGTGGATCGTTTGTATGACTGTCATTTGTTTTCGAAACTTTGTCTTTTATATTCCAATTATTCCTGACATTTATATTCTAATAATTATGGATTCTTTTTAGACAGATGTGTCATTCTTTTTGGCTCCTTTACTGCAAGGTTTCGATTGACGTACCATCAGGGTAGGAGATCTGTCTGAGAAGTATTCTGACGTTTTCATCATCTCTAAAACAGTTCTCGTAGACTTAATCTAATTCAGTAATGAGTCAGACGAAGCATCACTGCATAAGTATTAGTCACATTGTCATATGGAGTTACTTTAGTTGGTATTTAGGCCTCATTGAATGAGCTTGCTTACTGGGTGACTATTGCATTCACAAAAGGGAGTAAATCAGCAAATTATAACTTTATAAAATAAGTTTGTTTCGGCAAAATATTCTTTTGTCCTGTCTGATATCTTCCCATGAGTCCAAATTCGACCCTATGTGACTTTTAGGCTTTTCCCAAAGCTGGAATTGCCGTTGGAAAGAAGGAGATTCGAGGAAATTGTCAAGGTTATTGAGAATGCAACGAGTCATTCGAAGGAAATACCAAAAGACATAAAGAAAAAATTCAAGGCGGTGAGGGTGCCATTTCCATAGTCACGCTATTTCTTTATTTATGGATGACTTGATACTTTACGGACAGGTCTCGTACATCGCACTCGGTACTTTTCAGAAAACAATCAAATTTTGGGGGCAAAATTTTGCTCCATGTTATGCTCAGTATTATTTTTTTACGATTTAACTCGATTTGAGGAAGACACCATCCTCTGTTAAGAAGTATGCTTCTCTTTTTGTGGAAAGTTTAATTCTATACTGACTGCTTCAGGCATGGAACTTGCTAACCTTTGGAATGGGATGATTTTAACGGGAGGAAAGATTGCTTCATCCGTATAGTTTCAAATTGATTGAAAATGCAGCTTGTGTAGGTGAATTGACATTTATGAAAATATAAATTAACCCAATTTTAGGGTTGATAACTCAGTTCGAAATAAGAATGGTGCAGGCACTGCAAATGTGGTTTGAGTCAGAAAACTAAGTCAAGAGGGAATTTGTTGGAGACTGGGATGATGGTATGAGAGAAGATTTTGATGATTTCAGCTTTCCATCTTTTCCAAAGGATCTAAATGTTGTAAGGCAAAATTTTGAAGAGCTTGTGATTCTTGATTTTTTTTACCTTGCTGATCATATTAAATGCACAATAATATTGGTTTTATTAATGCTCATTAGGGATGTTGGACATTATATATGTCTTTCTGAGAACATCAGGTAAGATTCTGATTACAAAGATAAATAAAACTATTTCTTAAGAGCTTTTGTGCGCTCAGGTTTATTTGATTTCAAAAAACTATCTGAAAACACAGAGACTTTTCCAGTCTCCATGACATTCAGCAACTTTGTTTATACGATGATGCTGACGTCTGGATGATAACATTCAATCTTAGGATTCCCAGTTACACTGTAAAACTTACAGAGTATCCTAAGTACACCAACAATGTTTATTATAATTGATACCATTATATTCATGTTTTTCTTCGTTTTCTGTTCCATCTCAAGTATGAGGTACAACATGAGTTTTTGTACTATTTCAATTTGCAGTCCACCAAAACGAGTGCATCAACAATCTGACTGATTTTTCTATCCTTGTACATGATTAGAGCCTTTCAATTTACATAGTTCGGATGGTCATTTAGAATGCCAACATTATGTAGAATGTCACATTTTTTTGTACATCATCTGTTTTGTATATACAACCTTGATTTCTCCGCTCATGAATCGGTAATTTGCACAATTCCCTTTGAATCACCATTCTTATTATTCATAATTATTTAAATAAACCTTCTGGAATGACGTGCAGCTTTCTATTATGATCGATATTTCTAATCTCTTTGTTGATACAGGTGACATTGTATTTTCCCTATGAAACATTTATAATCAACTTGTGTCTAAAACAGAACAGAGTCCCGGAAGACTGGAATACTGCAATCATAATGCTTTTACATGGAGAAAGAAACCCCAAAGACCTCAAAATCTACAAAGCTTACACAACTGCATATACAAACTATTCACAAAAATCATCATCAATTGGATCACTAAATCGCTAGATAAAAACCATCCATGGGAACAAGCTGGTTTGAGAGCGAACTATTCGACCATGTATCATATTCAGTTAATAATTCAGCGGGAAGAAAAAGAAATGAAATACAAACTGCTATTCGATGTAGCATTTATAGACTTCGAGGAGGGTTCCGACTCCATGGAAGTTTCCATGGTCATGGAGGCCAACACTCACCAAGGTGTAGCTCCTATAAACCTCTGAGTATTGCTACAGACATACAGTCACAGAAACTCCCTTATCAGGCTACATAAAGACTTGGAGCCCTTTCAGCTCAAAAAAAAAGAAAAGAAAAAAATTGCACAAGATTATACCAGCTCATTTAAACTCTTCACAGCCTACCACGAGATGATCTCCTGAAACCTGGAATGAGAAAATTGAGGAATCATAAATGACAGCGAATATCTAGGCAACCTCAGTTTCGTAGATGACATCGCCATTCTTACAGAGAACCAACGCGACCTCCAACAAATGATATTCAAACTGAATACAGAAATCAATAAAGTTGACTTATAGCTGAATTTTCAGTAAAACGAAGGTGATATGCAACAACCCAATCGAAAATAAGAACACAACTGTCAAAATCGAAGGTGCAAAACTGGATAGAGTAGACCACTTTATCTATTTATGACATTGAAGATCTATGAAACCCATAAAGAAGAGGAAATCAAGCAGAGAATCACTCCAGGCAAACCTCTTGCAGAAAAAATCTAACCTTAAGAAAAAAATCCGACTAATCATGAAAAGAAGAGGATACAACCAATGCATCCTCCTGATAGTCACTTGTGGAGCTGAAACATGGAAACTAACCAAGAGACAAACCCAAAAACTGAGAAGCATGCAATGCATGCATGAGAAAATTATGCTGGACCTCACATGGAAAGATCACAAGACATCACAATATATCAGACAGAAAGCAGGCTATGGGCCAGTCATGTTGCAAAAATGGCAGACAACCGATGGACATCATTACTCACAACATGGATCCCCAGGGATCACATGTGCAGCAGATGCAGGCAGAATACAAAATGGAAAGGTTGATACATTTACAAATTATTGGCTCTGCGATGTCCACAATGAGGGAGATGTGGCAAATCATTGGGAAAGAGTATGTAGACTGGACGGGCGATTCAAGACTGTTGATTATAGTGTGTTATAATGCTTCTAATCTGGGTCACTATTATTATGAATGCCATTTACAAATTTTACTCTGCGTAACCGTGATTATTTCATTTCCTTTCCCTGCCCGCTGGATTTCTTTTTCCTATTTTGACATTACTTTGTGATTTCTGATCCAATGATCATTTTTTGAATTTATTTCCACAGTTTCCAACTAAAAAAATCAAGCTGTCCGTCACCTGGACCGAGAACTTTCATGATTACGCGCTGCTTTAGTAGTTGCAACGTGCCTTCTCACACACCGTTCATATTCCCAACCAAATAATTTTGGACTGAATACTACACACAATTGAACGAAGTACAATTCAATATACAATGTTCATCATGGTATTAAGCTAAAATGCTTAAGAGAATTCAAAGGAAATTTCACCGTTTTTTTTTGTTTTTTTTTTTTGCGTGCCTCTCCTTCAGATTATTCACGCTACCCCAGAGGGCATGTAATCCTGGTTAAAAACTACTGTAGGTTGTGTAGTATTGGAGTGTCTTGATAACATAGTCAAGACAGGTTTCTGCGCTGACAACTCATCTATCAATGTCGTCTGCAGGGATTAAGGGCTAATACTTTAGCATAAAGTTTCTCTTTTTCGGATCAGCTGTCTTCAGTCCTTCTGTTGTTTTATTAAGAAAGCATCCTTGCCTATAAACAATGCGTATTTATTCATACCTTTTGTGAGATTTGTACTGTTCAGTTTTGTTTTCAAAATCCCACTTGTTCTTTGAAGATCTCCTGTTTTATGTCATTCCATTATATTTAATGGAATCCAATACAGGTATCCCTTGTCATTTAGAATATCTTCCAATTGAAAACATGAATATCTGCAAATATGTAGCAAAATGAAATGGTTTGTTGGAAAGACCCCTGATCTAACGTTGTTCTATTATAATAGAATTTTGCTTCATCACGCTGAACCAATGTCTCACACTGTACATTGCATTTTATCCAAGAAACCGTTCTATGTTTCTGATATCCTTACAAGTAAGATTCCTGCTTATATTTCTATACAGCCACGTGAAAATTGGTAAAAGTTGGGACATAAAAAGACTATTGGTTAATGGAATCCAACACAGGTATCCCTTGTCATTTGGAATATCTTCCAATTGAAAACATGAATATCTGCAAATATGTAGCAAAATGAAATGGTTTGTTGGAAAGACCCCTGATCTAACGTTGTTCTATTATAATAGAATTTTGCTTCATCACGCTGAACCAATGTCTCACACTGTACATTGCATTTTATCCAAGAAACCGTTCTATGTTTCTGATATCCTTACAAGTAAGATTCCTGCTTATATTTCTATACAGCCACGTGAAAATTGGTAAAAGTTGGGACATAAAAAGACTATTGGTTCAGGCAAATCGTGATATGATTGATGAACACAAAAGAGCTATTTGGCGACAATTGAGCGACTTGATCTGTGAAATGAAAGAAAGGATAGTGGAATAAGCGAAAAACATCTTGTTTAAATATCCTTGATTGAACAGGACAATCTTTTTTGTTGCACTGAATTGTCAAACTTCTTCCAGATATGAGTCATCTTTTTATTTTTCTTTTGAATTTCTTCTGATGAAGCTTTTAATCACGGCACAGAAGAACATTGGTTGTTCCAACGCTTTGACTACCTATTTTAATAATTTTGATTAAGATTATGATATTATTAACCCAGTCTTCATATTAGATATCATTTTAAGATCAATATATAACACAATAGATATAACTGATGCAATCAAGTCGGGTGAAAATTTCTATTTGTTAGATCTTACTATAATTCTGTTTGATATTATGATTCATACGAGAGGAACTTAAATTATTGATCAAGAGCAAAACTAAATTTATTTCGAAGGCATATATTTGGTTTTACTTATTCATCCACTTTTGGAATTGTAAAGAAAATATTTCCTGCTGTAGGTAGAGCATGAAGTAATCCTCGAGAAGATGTACTTGTAAATGAGAACCACATTCAATTGTTTCAGATGTAAATATAAAAAAAATCAGATGACTGAGTAGCTATGGTAAAAAAAACAACAAATATCGAAGTAAATCTCTAGAAAAAATATACTACTGCAGGTAATAATATTTTTTCCTTTAACGTTGTAAATGGCTTCTTGACTAAAAGTAAGATACGGTATTATATTTTTTTCGCTTTTTTTTGTTATTTCAAATTATATATCCGCTCACTTTCTTTGTTTGAATCGAATACATAGATGAGTCCATAGGCATAGCATATTTTTTTTATCTCAATAGTTATAAAAAACGTGAAAAAAGACTATATATATATATATATATATATATATATATATATATATATATACACACGCACACACAAATACACACACACACACACACATATATATATATATATAAATATATACTGGTATATGGATGTATAATTCTCGCTCACACACACGCACACATATATATATATATATATATATATGTGTGTGTGTGTGTGTGTGTGTTATGTATCGGTATGCATGTGCTTCTTGTATATACAAATACGTGTATAATTGTATTTACAGAATGTATCATAAACAAAACCTTGGATAAGAACGATCTCACTGAAAAAAGTATGAACCAATAAGTACATTCAGTAAGAGCCAAGATCAACTTGTAGGAGTTCAACCGTAGAATACATATATTGATTCAAAATAATACAATAGAAAATGACATAGATTCAATTTAACTGTACAATAATCCATTTCTATCTCAAGGAAAAATGTTTTATCTGAAAAAATATTTTGGGGGAACAAGTATCTCCCTGCTTCCACAATGATATTAGAAAAACAGTACTTTTCTGTATTCAATTTAAAAAATGTTTTTCAAGTTAAACCGATTTACAGTTTTGAATATATGCAACTACTGACTATACTCGGCAAAAGAGAATTTTGATAATAGATGATATGTTAAGAGAATTTTGGAAAAAATCACGATGGTTTCGTCTAACAATCATCTCTAAAAAAAAGAACATTTTTTTGTAATGAATAAACAAGGTGGGATAAAGTGGGACCTTGTCAAGTTTTATGGATTCACCTGTTCACACTTTCTTGTATTCGTTTCATCTCGACAATAAGATTTCTCACGGCTCAAGAATAAAAGTATGAGAGTTCTGATACAAAACCATTGGAATAAAAAAAAAGACAAGTCATTACTTATTGATCATCATTCATTTAAAAAATGTACAGACTATTACATATAGTATTGCTAGTTATACAAATTACCTGCGTTTAACAATCAGAAAAACGGGTTATATACTTATATCTATGACATCTGCCAGTAAAGTCTTCGAATCTAAACTGTCAAAGTGTCACGGAAAGGGTACTTTACTAGTAGATAGATGGTAGTTTAAATCTCACATAAAACTCCTTAATTTCTCATCCACGGTATTTGTTGTGATAAAAATGAGATTGAATAAGAAATAATGAAAATATAAATTCATTGTAAACTCTGATTTCCGTTTTAACGAATCCATGGATCCATCCAAACTAATTTCGGATTTACCGAACCAACTTTGATAAATGCGAATTTTGGTTCATCAACGCTCTTTTTTTTTTTTTTTTAGCACAGCAAAATCACAGAATTACTCCTTGTTTACCAACCAATGGTTAACCAGAGAATATGTAACAATCATCGGCTTCACCCCACCTAACTGAATTCTAATAGCGCGGGTTAATGATTTTATGACGATGGTCTATTCAAAATAAGGTTAACCATTGTATCATACATCATCACATGCATTGAGTGCAAAGACGGATTTAATCATCAGTTATCTGATGCTTAGCTGAATTAGGTCCATTTCAATAAATTTTGAGGTATAGATTTCTTCAGTACGTGAAGTAAACGGATACATAACTTGTTCTATTAGATACATCTCCGAAAAAAAGTAGAAGATTCTTAACTAAAATCTGATTAGTTTCATACAATTTTTTTCATATTTCACACGACTCTATCTTCCGTATTTTTTTCTGTCAGCAACCATGCTCTTTGATTTGATGTTGTCTTTCAACTTCGAAAATCATCAACAATCCTGCACTTAATAGCAGACCATCACTTTTTAAAATTTCTTTTCACAACCGTATATGCTCGCGCATATCACAATTTCACGTATGATGCAATCTCATAAACAGTGGGACTCTTGCTGCTTTTAAAGTGATTTTAGGTGTACACACACACACAAGCACACAAGCACATAAGCGCACGTGCGCACCCACACACATACACACTCACACCCAAACCCACACACACATACACACACATATATATGTATATATATATACATATACATATATATATATATATATATATATACATATACATATATATATATATGTATATTTATATATATATATATATATATATATATATATATATATATATATATATGTATATTTATATATATATATATATATATATATATATATATATATATATATATATATATATATATATATATAAGGATCCGCTACATAATCGTGTTTCAGCCCCGTTTGGGTTTCTTCAAGTCGATTATATCTTATCGTATCCATTATATTTTAAGCCCCAATCGAAATCAATTCTGTTTGAAATTGAATGTTTCGAGCATTTTAAGAATTAAATCCATCATACGTTAGATATTGTACTGTATTAAACCATATCATATTGCAGATCTGATTCATATATATATATATATATATATATATATATATGAATCAGATCTTAGAATTAGAAGAATCTGCTCCACCAATAGTGAACTTAACAGACACAAACATAACCTAATACAATATTTCACCCAACGAGGTTATCCACTAGATGACACAAAAAAACAAATAAAAAAAGCGACTGGAATACCCAGAGATGAAACCCTTTTACTGTCCCACAATAACAAACCCAACCGCATACCCCTTATAACAACCTTCAACAACACACTCCCACCCTTAGCACACATCATCAATAATAGATGGAACATTCTCACGATCAAAACAGATCTAAAAGAAACATTCACAGACCCATGTGTTATCTCCTACCGCAGACCCAAAAACATCAGAGACATGATCAGTAGCAATACTATCGTTAACAATAAAGTCGTACACAAAAATACACCTAGAACAATTAAATTCTGCACACCTTGCAACATAAGAAACAGTCTATGTTGCAACCACCTCAAGCACACCAACACATTCACAAGCACCACCACAAAAGAGAGTTACCACATATACCACAATAGCAACTGCCGCAGTAAGAACATTATATACCTTCTAGAGTGCAATAGGTGTAAGTTACAGTACATTGGCAAGTCCGAGTGGCAATTTAATATTAGACTCAACAATTATAGACATAGGATTAAGTCAAGAAATAATCGTAGCCCACTCCCTGTAGAACTACACTTTCGCACACCTGACCACAATTTTGCCACTGATGCTAGCTTCACCATCATAGAAAGAATAGAAAAAACTACTCCAATTGACATAACTAAAGTTCTAGAAAAACACGAAGACATGTGGATCAACAAACTTAAAACCCTATACCCTAATGGATTAAATACTAAACTGAACAACCCGCACCACACAGAACACTAATACACACAACTCCTACCATTAATATCCTCACACCCACATCTTAGACACACTCAATAATGGAAGCTTCAAAGTCACCTAGACCCATAGGAAAAACTTCACCTTAGCCTGTTACAACCCCTGTCCAAATCATAGCCAAAACACTTTCAGCAACATTTTCAGTAACTTTTAAGGTTGATACCTATGTAGCTCCTTGACTCCACCACCCCTCCTTCTACACTCTCCCAAACATACCAAAAAACCCACCTCCCCAACACTACCCCCCACCTTGACACACTCTGCCCTCCCCAAGTCCAACTGCTGCTGCTTTACCAAAATCCCAATACCTGCTGGTCATTCTTACATTCAGCATGAGGCCTCTTGTAGCCCTGACAACAAAACCTACCCACAATGCATAGCCGCTGGCAGTGGACTCTGGTTCCACATGGTACATTTTAATTCACACTCACACAACACGCACCACTGATGATGGGAGAAATCCCGAAACATGTATGGACTATTGACATATAAGGATTAATAAACCTTACCACCAAAAACTTCACTCCCGAGTCTGTCTCACTCTCTAAAGTACACATTATATATATATATACATATATATATATATATATATATATATATATATATATATATATATATATATATATATATATATATATATATATATATATATATGTATATATATATATATATATATATATATATATATGCATATATATATATATATATATATATATATATACATCATAATTCGAACTGAACGATGAAGGGTAAGTGTCTATTTTAGTACTACACTTCCACTAAAAGTCTCAAAAGTTGAGTAAAATCTCATATATTCCCATTTGATTGGCTACTCAGAAAATTTTTAATTAATCTAATTAAGTTAAATTTCAGTATTTCCAAACTTACTTTTTTTTCAAATCCAACAAATCGCTCCCCCACAATGGAGTTGGCTCCAAACGAATTGCCTGGAAATTGATCCTAACTCTTCTCTTCATATTCTAACGTTTGTGGCATATTTAGTAGAGTATTCGAGGTATATTATCTGTATCGTGTGGTGCGAAATTCCTTTTTGTGTTCTCCTGACGAAGTGTTTGGAAAAGGAAACAAATGTCACCTTTAAAACTATGTAATGTCTTAATTCCAAAAATATCAGTGGAATCATGGAAAAATTATCAACAACAGATCCACGTTACCTTCACTAAGAATGTCGAATGTAATTCCCTTTCACCTGAATGTATGTTCATATCTTCTTCATTACATGGATGTTTCATTACATGTAAACACCTTATACGTGACACACACACACACACACATGCGCACTCGCGCGCACACATACACACACACACACACACACACATACACACACACAAACACACACGAGCGCACTTGCACACACACACACACACACGATCATGTGTCGATATGATAGTAATATATTACTCTACAGGATTTTCATAATTTTAATTAATGCTTTTATTCAATGTTTATCGTTATTCTAACTACTTTATGCAATACATTATTTGTGAACAAGTTTCTGATAATGTGATGATGTATAGGAAACCATTAAAATGTCTTATGACGTCATTTAGTATCTCCAAGGAAGATTACTTGACAGAAAGCTGACGAAAACTTGTAATTTACGTTATTTTTTTTCAGTTTTTTTTTTCTTGCATCCTGTCCGATAATTAACAATTCTTTACAAACAATGTGCTTCAAATAATCCTCAGTTTTTGAAACTTTCATACTGCAATGATTAGAAGAGTGAACTACGTACATCTACACTTCATAACATAAATGAAACCACTCACAGGGGAGGATGGAGAGTTTTCAGCAAGATTTTACAAAAAAATAATATATTCATGTACTTGTGTATATATCAAGCTGAATATATTGAAAAAATCTTAAATAACTCAATTGACAAAGTTCAGTTGACTTGATTGACATGCAGTCATATGCGATGGTTTATCAACGGACTTTTAGCAAAAGAAAATGCTAATAATTAGGCAATTATATATAATGGAAAATAAAGTCCTACTTATCAATATAACATGATTGACATTCAAGTTCTTTAATGGGCTTTTAGCTTTGAAAAAATCCCATAAATTATCTGATGATTAATTATCGGGAAAAGAGTTCCAAATCAATAGAAATATAGGGGATAGCCAGATGGACAAAACTCATAAAAATGCATATTCGTCTGAATATAGATGGACGGGATATTTCATCGTATTTTACTTGAGTGTGGTCCATTAAAACTACACCCAAGATGTCTGGATGGTACACTACTAAAGAACTGTGAAAAATGATAACAAAGAAAGGAAAAATATTACGTCTAAATCCCATACAGTGACAAAAAAAAGTGATACTACAATTCTTGGCTTTCCTGAGCAAGTGGGGTCCAAAGATTCAACCCACTCCCATGTCTAACATAGAGCTGCTTGCCTCGAGATCTGTTTGTATTCAGGCTATATCTCAATTAGCGTTCTAACATAAAGATTTCAAGACAGATTCAATTCAGTCCAAGTAACTTAATACTCCGTTCAACAAACGAGATTTTGAATGCATAAGAAACTTGGTGGAATCAGAATATATGAATGCAGTATACTGAAATATAATTCCCCTGCTATTTTGGGTCCGTTGGTTCTGACACCTATTTTTCCTCACGTCTTTTTCAAATCCTCTTTAGTTTTTGCATTTTTTCGGTAACTTACCTGGCGCTCATGAATATTTTCCCTGAATTATTTATACATATTTTACGTATATACCTTCCATCTTCAAGTTTTGTTTTGAATGCGTTATCTTGAGTATACTTTAGTTTTAAAGTTCACTTCATTCCTTGATCGAATCGGCAAAATCTTTGGAGAAGTTGCTTTTGTTTGCAAATATTTTCTAGATGATTCATTTGAGTTAAGGCCACTGAATATTCAAAATCTAAACTCTATGGTCGTTGAAGTTTTCAAAGATATTCAAGAAGGAACTTGGTATTTCCTTACTAGCCCTCTGGTTTTTATTTCAAGATAATATAAAGGGATGTTCGAATGTTTCATGCAAGTAGAAAATATTCAGTAAAACGTAAAATAAATCACCGTATATATAACTATACAAATCAAATTTTGAACATCATATTTTTTCAAAAATACTGGGGCATATCAAGATAAGTTGCCAGATCCTTACAAAAATTTTGACTCAGGATAGGATGAGTTTGAATGAACTTTTAGATAGAGAAGGAACAACATCCATCATTCTCAACTAAAAAAATTGACACATTGCATAATCATCAATTACGAAGGAAAACTACAATTAGGTAGATAGATTAGTAAATAATCAGGTCTGGTTTGTTACCGTATAGAAACGGCAAGGTGTCAAACTTTTTCAGCAGCATGCAATTCAGGGTGGATCAATTAAAAAATCAAGAAAAGGGTTGATCAATGAATAACTCCCTCTTACTCACTTTTGCTGAGTCTTGTCCACTTGAAAAATAAAAAAAAAGTAAGACATAAGATGGTGTAATACGGTCAAACGCAGATTGAGGGAGCATTTTAGTAGGAAACTACATGGCAAAATGAACCCAAACCGAAAACCTATTCTGGGAATGGAATTTTCAACAAAAACGTGTTTTTTTTAGACATAACAAATATATGTTCACATTTCCAAACGAAAAGTTCTATTGATACAACTTGTACAGTCGACACATATACAGTCAGCCAGTAATATCCAAAAGAAAACTGAAATAAAGAAATGTCTAATAGATCAATAGAGTAACACACACACACACACACACACACACACACACACACACACACACATATATATATATACATATATATATATATATATATATATATATATATATATATATATATATATATATATATATATATATATATATATATATATATATATATATATATATATACATATATGTATGTATATATATATATATATATATATATGGCCATTATGATTCGAAAAATATTCCACCCGAATTTGAGAGAAATATGTGTAACTTATCAAAAAATGAATCCAATTTGTATTTTTTCAATCGATCTTTACCAAATTAAGTGAGACGTGCTGTTGAACAACTGCATACTCCAAATGTTGCTTGGCATATTCACAAATTATTTTCTGACCCCCCATCCCCTGCCTGGTGTATTCGATACAATCATTTTGCTTCGGGCATAGAAACCAGGACTGTTGGGTTCGTTTATGGACAGGTATTTCATGAGATAGCAAATAACCTGTCCATACCCAAACACTAGTATATTTTGTTAATAACTTTATACTTATGACCTTCGCTGAATAGTCTGAGACGTGGTGAGTACCATGAGAACGATAGTTCAACTTGTGTGACAAATGTTTGTATCAATCATATTTCTTCGAAACATATTACCATTTTTATATCCCAATATTTGCAGCACAGTTACAGAACACTGACAGTCGGTCGGATCATCACTAGCTATGCATAAATTAAACATTTCTTGGTTTTAATTAGGCTAGGTTGGCTACGTATGTATCTCCCGTACAGGTCAAAACTAAGGCTGAAGATATGAATATTCCCTTGTAATTATGCGTTGAAAAATGTTTACAATACCCTAAAAGAGTGTATTATAATGAGGTTTAATTTTCGTTGCAAGTCTTTGCAGAATTGATCCCTTAGTTTTCTTTTTGGCAGGATTCATTCCTTTTTTTGTACAAGCATGAACACAGCATGATTCCAGATGATATTGGTCACGTGACAGTTTCTCTTGAGTGGCTGACAAGTGTTATTTGTTTATAGTCGGAAGCTGTATTTTCCCCCAGATCTTAAGAAACATAGAAGTGTTCAAATAAAATATTTATAGATATTTATCTTAGCAAGGATTGTGTTTGAAAGAAAATAATTATCATTTGTACATCCTTTGCAACACCGAGTGAATAGAGAAAAACTTCACACAGATACGATTATATATATATATATATATATATATATATATATATATATATATATATATATATATATATATATATATATATATATATATTTTTTTTTTTTTTTTCAATGGCAGAGCCTACATTCTATTAGTTATTTATCTGGGCTAAATTTCCCTGAGGTAGATTTTCATTCTTTACCAATTTGCTATTATATACAACTCACTCTTTCAACTCAGTAATAAGAGCTTATTAGAATAAAATCGATAGATTACGAATCCCAGATATTTTTCCCGACTCATGTTGAAATTATTTTTTTTTCAGATCAATTAATTGAATTATTCATATTTATCATGTTTATACAACAGATAATTGGAATGCAAATAGGGGAATAAATAGATGAATAATACCGTATTTGTTAACAAAAGATTGGAACTGTATTGTCTCTGAGGCATAATTAAGCCTAATTTATACCCTCCACGCCAATTGTTTTATTCATCAAAATTGTGTGATCAATTTTTTATGTCATTTTGTGAAGTGAAATTTTACTCTTTTCTATTAAAATGGTCGTGGTCGCATTTTTTCTTTTTAAATGATTGTTCATTTTCATTTTTCTAAAATCAAACACGTTCGTAATCAATATTTTGGCCATATCGACCACGGGGATCACTCATCAATTTGATTTTTTTTTTTATTCAATATTCTTCTTCCCTGCATAATGGGGAAACCTGGGCTTTTTTGCCTATAAAATCTGCTGGAGTGTATTCTACTTACTTACATATTGTTGAATTGCAACGGGCACATTTTTTCTTGTAGTGTTGAAAAGTTGTATCTCGATTCCCATATACCTGAGAGAGAGAGAAAGAGAGAGAGAGGGAGAGAGAGAGAGAGAGAGAGAGAGAGAGAGAGAGAGAGAGAGAGAGGGGGAATAAAAAAATGTTTGATTGTGATTACATAGATGAATACACACTGGTCATATTGTATATTGGTATTGGTGTAACTTGATATATTTTCAAGCAGATAATGTATGTGATTTATTGACGTTGAGAAAAGGCTGTACGTTAAATCAGAAAACAATAGAATGAGTTAGCAACCGATGTTCAGGTAGGGACACCGAGGAGTGCTAGTGATAGTCACAGGAAAGTGAGCTGGAATACCATCTTACATACGTCACCAGCTCTCTCTCTCTCTCTCTCTCTCACGGTCTCTCTCCTTACCTCTGTCTTGGCTTGATTATGATTTAAATATAAAGGAAAATATGATTTGAAATTGAAATCAAGTTTCCATACATTATTGTTATGTACCAACCGTATGCATTCTAACGAGTGCGTTTAGGTTCATTACGTAAAAATACGTATTTCCATAATCCATTTCTATAGAAATGATCATTTGTATCCGGCTGCACTACGCTATTTATATTATATTTCTAATTTGGCTCAGCAATCGACCATTATAGTGTAAACATTGACCACGAATTCATACAGGCATGTCATATGGAATATTATGGAGCACCGTATGCATATACTTATTGATAACGGAAAAAATACTCAGATTTTCTTGACAGAAGAATTCAAGGAATGAAACAGATTTTTTTTTTAAATGAGAAATTGAGTAAACTTTGATAAATAAGGTTTTTCATACATCTTAAAATTTCGATCAAAGAAAATCTGAAATTTTATTTCAGAGTTTTTCTTCCCTCATTTTCTTTTTCTTTTTTGCTGTTGTCATGCTTTCCAATCGAATTTTATAATCGGATTACTTGAAGTACTGGTCATGTGATTTAATAAATTTTAAGTTACATCAATTGCTTTCACTCTTCCACCTTAAATTATTTATTTTTTCAAATTTTACATCAAACAGAATTTTCCAAACTTGTCCGCACAAAGCAGCTTATGGATAACTCTTCATAAATCAATAATCCTAGCAGAATTTACCATATGATTATGAGAAGATTCGTCTCAGCTTTATCAAAGATGGCCTTGCTTTAACTAACGTATTTGAAGTACATGTGCGTCGAACATTAACTCGGGACTACAGCATACAGCATCATAGGGGGTTGCAAATTACTAATATCTTTCAGTGTTGAAACTTGACAATATATACTTTTGTCGTTTAGAATCATATAGACACGTTAGAGAATGAATCACACTGTATTTAATGAACACATTATTATACGATTCATAAAATCAACATAAATAAACTATTCAAGTGCTCATTGAAAACAGAAAGAAACAGGTTAATACTTTCCTAATTGTCAATTTAAGTTATACCAGCCATGTCTGTTCAAGGGTTGATTGAAAATTCCTTACAGCTACACAACAACTCCGTTGATTTAAACAAATGTTCAACCTTTTTGATGGGAGACTTCGTATATTAATCAGAGTAAAAATTAAAAAAAAAAAATTTACGTATATTTTGCTGGAATAAACACTCCCAGGACGCTACTTTTAAATCAGATCTCTCCCAACTCAGGCAGATATATACCATCTCTTCCACCCTGGCTCATTTTATGCTGTGCCAGACTAAGTATGTAGCAATAGAGGCAAATGCATTGGCTTTCAATACACTACTTTGCGAGTAGAAATGCATGTGTATTAACCGTTATGCGTATTTTCCCTTACACAATATACTTCAGGCCCAAACTAACTTGATCAATCCCTGATCGTATAATGGAGAATCATGTCCCTAAAGAAGCAAATCACGATTGTCATGCGATATAAAATAATTTAGATACATAAATTTACCCAAATTGAAGTTGTCATTCTTTATCTATGATTGAGCTTTCACCTGTTTGAATATAAAGCATAGTTTTTTAGCAAGATATGATTAGGTAATCATAACATCTCCCTTTTAAAGTATAGACTGGAGATTGAACTCAGCATACTAACAAAATATTCTTGTAGATGAACTTTTTACCGGGATATATATATATATATATATATATATATATATATATATATATATATATATATATATATATATATATATATATATATATATATATATATATAATGCTCTTCTATTCAGAGTTTAGCACCTTTTAAGTGAGGTAACTCATCCATTGTAAGCTTATGCAATGCTCTTCCATAGGGATAGAGCACTCTGGTGAACGAGGAGTTTCTGTGTAAATAGATATCCCTTAAATTCAGCCCTATTGACCACCCTGTTCCGTAGTCCAGAGGTAGGATATCGGCTTCTAGGTCCGATGTGAGGGTTTCAATTCTGCCTCCCAGTACTGGATGGGATAAGTCTATAGCCACACTGTCTGTGGATGACACAACATATACATATATATAGAGAGAGAAAGAGAGAGAGAGAGAAAGAGACTGATTGAAAGACAGATATATGGGTATTTAGGTAGATGGGAAAAATGATTCCGTGTACTTCATTAAGGTTAAAGGATCTTTTTTTTTTATTGTTATACAATTTCCCACGTTATTTTCCCGGCCATTCGTATTCAAAGATAAATACAAAAATACCTCATCATGCCCTCTCTCTGTATAAAAGAAACTACTCTCCCAATCCTTGCAAACCTTGCATTCGGAATAGAACGTCACTTTGCAACGTGAGTTTCGTAATCGACTAGAGTGAAGAGAATTTTCACATCCATGAATTTTATTGATTTCCCTACGTTGTCTCAAAGTGAATTATACACCATCGTTTTAATTTCAATTCTCTGCCGATAGTAGTCAATCCCCACTTCCCTCCAAAGAAGAAAAAAAAATTCTTGATACATATCTTATTGAACTGCAAATGCTGTACACATAACTACAGAAACAATTCAACACATTTGCCTTCACGGTATGATAGAGTTTATTTAAAATGCAACTGCGTCTGGCATAATTATGTGAAAGAGATATATTCTCAGTGACTTGAAAACACTTAGTTGGATTTGTTTTTATTGCCTACAAAATGTTACCACCTGCTGCCATGTGTTAAACCGTATCATAAAACTCTGCTGGAGTTTAATTATCCATCATTTAACTTTGTGTAGACGAAATCTCAAAGGTGTAGCTTTTAAAATGTCAACTATGACAGCTTTGTAAATATGGGTGATATAAGCCAGAGTAAATTTTGGTTTATAAAACCCCAATGCGTTAAAAAAAAAAGCTCCTACAGCTAAACATGATTTCATTCGGTAAATAAAGCTCGGCTGATGCAAGGTGAAACTTTGCCTCGATCTCTATTTCAACTAAAGATATTTACGGCAACTTTCTTTTAAAATTCATAGCATATATTTGATATTTTCTTCTATCAACACAGTCATCAGTAAGACATGATTTGTGACAAGTGCTGATGAGTTAAATTAGGGCTGGGGAATAGATTGTACATATTGATTTACAACCTTAATTTTAGTGAGAAGTTTATCTTGTCTGTTATAGTTCTGATAACGGTAGAATAATAGAACCGTTTTTTTTTTTCAGTGAAAGCGTACAACACAAACTAAATAGCAGATGGGCAGACTGAATAATCCAGACTTTGACCTCAACACTAGATTATCATCTCCGTACGAAAGCGAGAGAAAATTAGCTTAAATATCCTTGTGATTTCTCTTGCATATATTATGCAAACGAAAAATAGCTAAACCTATATTTTCCAAACCTTCCAAGTCTCACGCAGAATTTCTGATACAATTTCACGCTCCTGTTTAAAGAATGTTAGGCTTTTTAATGAAATATTCGTGTGCTTTATTTTTTTATTTTTTAAGTGTTAAATTAATCAAACTGGTTTAGATTTCTGATAAATGTCTCATCCTAAATGGAATATCTTTTGAATATACTTATACATGGCACTAATTTCGCCATCATTTTCCAAAGGAGAGCATTCCATTAAAAACTCTTAGACGTCCCAATCCTTCCATCCTGAGCAGAGGGAGGAAATTTAAAGATGATCACGTGATTCTTGCTCATGGTTAGCATTGAAATGTGACTGGTATATAGTATCCAGTTGAGTATCGACTAAAGATTGAAGATCCCAAACGTTTCCAGGGATTATCATCCCTTGTATGTTGTATTTTATGAACAATTTCGAAAGTTGGAAGACAATTGTGAAATTAGAAATGAACATGAACTAGAGTTACCTGATACGAGCCAATTTCTTTGTCTGGACATGTCGAAGTTCAATTTCTTTGTTTGGACATTTCGGGGTTCAACTTTTTTTTGTCTGGACTTCCCAAAGGAATAGATACTTCGTAACATAAAGTGAAATATATAAATTCATAAATTAAGTAGACGCACGACTAAGCATCTACATATCCTAATGCCAACCGATTCTTTTTTTTTCCTTTCCTAAAGGGGTTGATCAAAGGACAGGTTAACTTTCTTCCCCTTTACTGGGATGTGATCGCTGATAGATCTCGAGATCTTTCAAAGAAAAAAGCTGAACACAGAGTAAAGTATCGATTTATCATAAACTGACATCGTAAATCGACCTCCTCGAAATACTAACCTCAGAAAGGAGTTTACAAAGGACCTCGAATGCATTGAAAAAAAATACAGGTTCTGCCTGAATTGAATGATGATCAACAAAAAATTATGCCCAGGTGCCACAATCGGATTCGAGATGATATTCGTGAACTCATAACAGGCGAATAAAGGGATCCGAAGAGACAGTGAATATCTATGTAATCTCAGATTTTCTGATGTCATGGTCCTTTTTACTGAGAACCTTCATAATCTCCAAATAATTCTTAACGAATAAATGGAGAAAAACAAGTAAGTTGGTTGTCACATTAACTTCAATAAAGTAAATGTCTTGTGAGGCAGACACAATGAAGACAGAGAAATCAAGCAAAAAATCATCTTAGGTTAGTACAACTTTCGATATGGTAATTCAAACCACCAAAAATAGGGAAAACCATTAGTTCTAAATGGATGGGTATGCAACCGATGTAATCACAACTACAGATAGTAACAAATGGTGCTAAAGCATTGAACCTCACCAAAAGATTGCCCTTCAAAATGAGAACAATGAAACGTGTAAAGGGAGGAATCATGCTCAACTTCACACGGAGAGATTGCAACGAAATTGATGATATAAGAAAACAACCGGGGTTCTGATTTAACAAAGAACCCATTAAAAAGCCCAAATGGCAATGGGCCGGTAGTGTTGCAAGAATATTAGGATATGGAACCAGACGGATCTTATGCAAAAATGTGGACGGCAGAATATGAGATTACATGACGAACTAGACGGGTTGAAAAAGTATTGGCTCGGCGAAACCTGAGATACGGAATTCTGACACATCTCAGGGGAAGTGTGTGACCAACAACAGATGTTGAAAGGCTGCTGATGACGAAGGGAAAGACAACAAGCGATAAGAAGAAAAAGAAAGGGATTCAAGCACGAGTTTTGTTACCATACACTTTGACCGTGATGAATATAAGTTGAGCGAAATCGACAAAGAAAAACAATGATGGAACTATGTTATAATGAAAAAATACTTGATCTGAGAATCTCAAAGCAGAGTATCACTGATGTCAATTATGTTTTCAACCATTCATTGTGGAACAATACTCTGGAAAAAAACCCCAAAAAAAACGAGAAGCAGAAAGATTAGGAATGAGACACATTCTGTCATCAATATAGCTACCTTTTTTTCATTCCTGTTAGTCGATGTGATAGTTTTGTGGGTTTTCATCAAGGATTACACCTGCCAAATAGATAAACACGCAAACTCACCAAATAGAACGAAACGTTGCTTTTATTTTTTTGGTCTTATAATTAGGGAAGACGTATGGATGGCAAAGATTGTTGAAAGTAAAGAAGAATCGGTCCACGGATTATGCGATAGTGCCCAGAACATCGTTTGATTGAATGATGATTGTTGCAAGATGGAAGACAAACGTCCTCAGTGACTGATGATACACCTATAACTCAACTCGAAAACGAAAGACGTAACATCACTTAGACATCATAGAAAGAAGGAGAAGAAAAAATAAACATTTCTTAATACAAATCAATAAAATCCTACGCAATGAGAATGCACGTGATATGAATAGTTTTGGGGACGTGTTTGGACTGTAGTAAAATACAAAGGCATTGAAACTGATTTTTTTATGGATCAACATCCAATCATTATATACATTTAGAATAAAGCACAAATACTTTGTTCCTCTCCTACACCTGCAATGCAAACATTGACACATTTAACAGAATGATAATGGAACGAAGAACTGAATTAGTTGAACATTTTTGGAACAGTATCATGGAAAACAAAATTTCCAATTTTTCGTTCACTTTGCCAAAAAATATATTACCGCTGAACTCATAACTATATATTAAACACGTCTGACAACATTGGAAAAATTTGAGACGTACCAGAAAATGACATAGATAATATGAATGGAAATTTAGAATGCTATTTGGAGATAACAATTGCGAAATGAAATGTTTTGTTCACTCTTTTAGAGAATTATGCTGGAACAGAGAACAGAATGAGATAGAATTTTTGAAACAACATCCAGAAAAACACGAACTTGTATCTTTCGTTCAGTTTGCCAATGAATACATTGCCAACAAAATCAGTATAATTAACATACTCTCAAATATAGACAGCCAGAAAAAGGTTGAAGGATAGGATTCCTGAGGTGTTAAAAAAACATGTGAAATGATATTGTGAATAGTTTAATTATTCAGAAACCCACTTTTCTTATATTGTTTTAGAAGGAGTTGATTTGACTCAGTTCAAACCTTTTCTTTTTTTTTCATTCATATTAATATTCATCTATTTATTTCATTCTTCAAGTATTTTTATGATTTTAAATTCCTTTGTATGAGAGGATGGAGTTTGCTTGTGGCAGTTTCGAAAAAACAAAACAAAACAAAACATTTCAGGTGTTCTTGATTGTAATCTGTTTGTTTATAGCTGTGAATTGGTGGAGGGCAGTATGCAAATTGCATATCATTAGGGGTCAATTTGGTTGTTCGAGTTATGGATTCACATGTTTTCAAAATTTTCGAGTCTGTTTTGTGGACTAGTGAGGTGTTATCGTCTTCACCCTTATGAAGGTATGATTTTGTAAGCAAAACAGTTGTTCAATTAAAATATATTTTTAGACTCTGAGTTTGGAGTAATTTTCAAATTGTTTCTCTCAAAGAGTTGGGCGAAAAATATAAATGCAAATATAAAATGACACAATGAAAAAGTAACCAATCCTAACGACAATACTAGCAACATCAAAACAATCATGCATGAACAGAATGTAAACTCACAATAACTGTAGGAAAGAAAACATAACCTGTAAACAATGGATAAACAATGGAACACTTCGTTTACTTAGAAACAATAAAAACAAATGCTCAACCAGACAACGAAAAATTCCTTACACTTGAATTTCCAAAATTCAAATGGAAATCTACATATTAATACCACAACATGGATCTATTACAACTCTTCAGTGTGGCTGCTGACTTTCCATTATCCCATCCAGTACCACAAAGTAGCATTGAAACCTTCACTCCAGATCCCGGAAGCCGAAATCTTACCTCTGAGCTACGGAACTGGACAGTCAATGAGGCTGAATTTACGCGATATATTTAATTACTCATAAATTCCCCATCCAACAGATTGCTCTATTCCTATGGGAGAGCATGTCTATGAAACAAATCGCCCACCCACAAACTCAGCAATTCGTTCTATTAGTGGACATCAAGTTCCAAGTTTTGAATACAAAAGATAAATTTTCGAATTGAATCAGAATATTCTAGGACGAAAAAATTCAAAAAGATTTTGGGACTTTAATTTAGCTTTAAAAACAAAGAGAAATGTGTGGAAAAGACAAGTAACAAACGTCAAAAACAAATTTGTAATGTGTGACGCAGTAGTTGTCACGATTATCTCATTTTTAACTTTTTAGCTAGACTATTGAGATCCATAACTTCTGCAGATTCTTCCATCATATTCAGATTTTTCATTGGCGGTTAGTATCTGCTTATGTGAAAATGCATTGCAGTTTTGAATCATAAAGCATCATTTTATATGTCCTATGATGGCCTAAGAGTCAATCCTTTTTTTAAATATGCACGTATGTTTGTTTATAGGTTTGTGCAATCAATCTTTTAGCTGTCCATTTGTCCCAACATTTCTAGCCATAAAGTTTACTGGAATCTAATTTTTTTTTCTATCTAAAAAAAAAAGAAGACGCTTTTTCATTATAGTGGGGACGCTATCCGGACAGATTTCTTTGTTAGCATATTCCAGCAACCGCAGTTGTTCCGTCTCTCAACAGACTTGAAGACTGGCATCATTATATTACTAGGTACATTTGAATTTTTTTTTCCTAATTTTTGGGTGAAAATCCTTGTTGACTTTTTGGGTCGTATTCTTAAAGGTTTATCAAATTGTTTTTGTACAGACACTTTTGGCAGTACTATTCAATAACAGAGTTGAAAATTTGCATCACTAATCAATTAAAGCCGTCTAAACCTGTTTTTGCTGTTATTTTTCACACTATTTTAGATTTTTTTTTCCTGGGAAAAACACCAGAAATGTCAAGAATGGAATTTATTCTGACCTTATTGCTTCTGCGATTTTTTATCTATCTACTCTTTTAAAATCATTTTGACGCAAGTGTTTAAAAAATTATATCGGCCTTCAGGACAAACAATGAAATAACATATTATCAGGACTATTGATTTCGCATTGGAATAGTTACTTTTTAGTAGATGATTTCGCTGAAAATAATTCTGTATAAAACTGAATTACAACGAATACAACAGAAATACTATTCGAAAACTGCCCAGTCATTCAGACCAGATATATTTTACTTACGTAACTCTCTTCACAGAACATTTTCAACATGATTTCAAAAGTAGATTAGGTCTCACTGTTTCACTCACTGTAGGCAACATTTTCTGAGACAAAAGTTTCTGGGTTTAAACAGTGGGAAAAAACATTTTTTCTTTAGATTTCTATTCAATCTCTCAATTATAAGTGAGAGAATATTGAGATCCATTGTTTCTGCATATTCTCCCATCACATTCAAGGTTGGGTTAACATATACTTATATGAAAAACTGTTTTTAATCATTCTTGTTTCAAGCTTTTTTAGGGGCTTGCGGTTCCTTTTTATACATATTACCTACAATATGTCTCCCTCTCTTTCCCTCTCTCACTATATATATATATATATATATATATATATATATGTGTGTGTGTGTGTGTGTGTGTGTGTGTGTGTGTGTGTCTGTGTCTGTGTCTGTTTGTCTGTCTGTCTGTCTGTCTGTCTGTCCGTGTATGCATATTGGTATTTGTAAATAGATATATATTCAGTGATAGAATATTCTATTACGTTGAATCTATCCAGCTGATCAAAGGGAGTCATTATTTACGAACCCTCTCCATACAAGAGGAAATTACAATAGAATTAATGTATGAAAATGTTCACTTATCGTTGATATAACGACCATTGTTTTACAAAATGCCAAATATATATTTTTTTTCAGATTAAAATGCTGATCGCGTTTCAGCTTTTCTTTTCATTCTATCAGAATTACACAATCTGCTCCATACAATATATAACTGTGAATAAGCACATCTATTTTTATATATCGGGGATAATTTTGATAGGGTTTCCTCCATTTTCAAAATTGTACTTCTATCGATGAAATGTAACTATGACAGACATCCAGTTAAAAAAATACTTTAAAAAACGAAATCTGAAACCATACAAAGGGGTATAAAAACGACATGCAATTGAATTGCAACATTGTAATGCCATGGAATCGATTGATATATTATCTGATACGTGGTTGTTAAGATATAAAATGCCTTTATGTAAACCTGTATGTTTCGCATAGGCTACATAGTTATCGGTTAATGGGCATCAATGCATTGAACTATGTTTCTGGTTCAAAGGGAGAGTTAAAAATACATAACATTTATTTGGTTCACATTGTTGATATTGATGGTCAAATAATCATTAAATGCAACTGTGTGAAAATGATATTCAAACTTCGTAATTTAACTAATGCAATATATGCAATTAGATGAGGGAATACTGCAATAGCTTGAAAATTGTTTTTTTGATCTGTGCAGGATTTCATACAATAAGTTTGAGTAATGCTGAACGAATTGATGGAATTAATATATGCAAGAAAAACAAAGAGTTAAACTTTGAACAGTAAAGTTTTCAAAAAATCGACGGTGGTAGTTTAATGCAGATTAACTGGATTATTCATTGCATAATCTGCACAAACATACACATACTTACGCACATATAGGTAAACACACAAGCACTCACACACACATGCACGTGCACACACACACACATACACACACACACACACACAAAAAAAAAACAATAAAAAACAAACACACACATTTATATGTGTACATATATTTAGGTATACAAGTCAATAATATATACATATATAAATATATATATATATGTGTGTGTGTGTGTGTGTGTGCCTCTGTGTGTGTGTGTGTGTGCGCATATAAATACAGGCATATGCCAAATATAAGCTTGCACACACGCCCATACACACATATGTGTACATAGAAATCCATATATGTATAGATATATACACACACTTGAACAAACACCTTCATGCTTATATACACACACACACGTACAAACACACATATACATATATATATGCATTCACATATATATATATACATATATATATATATATATATATATATATATATACATGTATATATATATATATATATATATATATATATATATATATATATATATATATATATATATGTATATATGCATGTATGTGTACACACATACGTACACATGCAAAAGAAACCAAACTCAATACCAGCATTTTTGCATCTGTGGATGGACAAAGTCCTTACCCAGGGTATCACTGATATCATTATCACGGGCTCCACGGAGCTAAAAGTTGATGAACTTGTCCGTCTTGTCAAGCCATCTTATTTATGGTAGACGACATTTTGCATAAGATTTTACGGGATCCTTCGTTGGAAATCATGATGCCCATCTGTTGCTTGACATCCTTGCAACATGGCTAGCCCATTACTTTTTTTCCTTGTATATACTGCGCTGCTCTTTGATCTTCCTGCAAGATGTTAATTTCCTCCTCACATGTTCCATGGTTCCCGCTTACAGGATAGATATTTTGATGGGTTCAATATTTTAGCTCCAAATGTGACAATCGGGAAGATATATTTGTTATAAACCATATTCCGAAACAATTTTTTAAAATACCAGATTTTTTTGTTCTTGAACGTTCTGCTTGCTCTACCGAAAGCTTGCAAACGTAGTGTAATTTTGAAAAATCACTTAAAAGGAAAAGTTATTTAGGAAAAAATACAGGTGACAAAAAGAGGGAAAGTTTGTTTTTTGTCACGTTCTTGACATTATTCACAGCAACATGACAAATGTTGATCTCGATAAAAAAATTTTCTCACTGTTAGATAAGCAGCCAAACATGCAAGACCGGGCCAGAGGGAATACAACACTCTAACACTTAACTGTTAAGTCCAATTGCATGTCTTTCTTTGCAGTTCCACCAGATTTCGGTCAGTCTAGGAGTGTAATTTCGGTCTATCACGTAAGACAAGCTTCAAGAAGGATAAAGTAATGAAGGAAAAAAAAAACAGAAAAAAATGCTGTAGATGATCTTTTCAACTTTACAATTAAATTTCCAATGCAAATTAAACATACGTCGATTGTTTAATTAACGAAAATGCAATCAAACTCTACACTTATTCGAAACAGAAAATGAAGAACAAGTGTACTTGAATTATATGAGTATTGGACTTCGCAACACGTGTCTGAAATGATTTTGATCCTGTAATTTAAAGACATGTCATGTTTCGCTGTGATTTCTTCCTATAACTAATGAGTGATCATAGATTTCTCTTCTATTTTTATGAATCATAAAATCTGCTGTTAATGAGATAAATCAAAAGCAACATGTCGGTCATGTAAAATAACTGAACGTTTTTGGAAAGTTGAAGAACATAAATTCCCTGCAGAATAAATTGCCCAGATTCATCGTTGAATGTTTAATGGTTGAATGATCGAATTTAGTAAATGGGAGTTTATCATGATTCAAATGAATATTAAGTAGTTCCATCATCCTAGGGGTGGACACAGAACATCTTTGTTGGATGTTGTTCAAAATGTTATTTAGAACTTTACCCTTTTCAGGTATGTAGCAATTAGAACTATCAACCAAAACTGTCACCAAAAGTATGAACATAGGTTTCTCCAGTTTTCAAATTGGTCTGGCTGGGAACTACAATGCTATAAACTTTAACGTCTATGCTTACGAATAAACTTTTTTTTTTTTTTTAAATTCACCCCTCAAGGAGGCTTTTAGTAGATGTTCAATTTGCAATGTAAGTTGAAAGATAAATACGATCACTTAGTTTTGCCTGGCTGCATTCTTGCTCGTTCGTTTTAAAATAAACTCTTCAATGATCACTGCCAAACAGAAGGTGGGGGAAATAACTTATTCATTGATCACCTGTTATTCCAATTTTCTTATTGCTCAATGCTGACAAGAGACGTTAATCAGGTGACACTTTCTATTGATAGACTAACCTTTCAATTCTGAAAGATCTGAAAAAATTCAACTGTCCGTTTCATATGTTCATCAACCAATTCTGTTGACGTGTGTGGAAGCAATCGTTTCAACATAGAGTAATTACAAAACGAAGGCCAATAATTTGAGTAAGTATCAAAGCTTAACTCAAGATCAGGAACCAGATAGCAAACATCAAACAGCATACTGAATGTACGCAAACGTATGACCAAACGTGTAAATGTACCTGAGTGTATATCAGGCATCCCATTTAGCAGTAATTTGAATGATATTCATCTGATCTGACGCTAGATCGAGTTTTTTTATGCTTTAAATTTCCACAATCTAATGCTCTTTTTTTCTGAGCATCAAACGAGAGCTTAGATGCTTTTAGATGCATCAAAATGCACGCTCAGGTACAAAATTGGAGAATATAAGCAAAGGCGTTGATCCGATTAGAATGTTGTGCTTTTACTGGAAACTGCTGATCTGTCTACTCGTTTAGTAGGGTTTTTTCCTTGTTTTTTTTTTAGCTCGGTAGTTTTGAAACTGTACTCTGAATACCTCAGATGATGGTTGCAGGTCTTCAGCTGAATCACTCGAATCTGATACGGGGAATTCAAAACTAAGATAACTAATCTCAACAATCAGCTTGGTGCTACATTGGTAGAAACATCTGTTGTGAATAGGTTTTGTGTTTCCACGATGGTAGGCTCTTCTTGCTTTCTATCATATTGCTCTCTGATCGTTTTCGCAGTACCCTTAAACCTGATTTTGTTGTCACAAATAGCGTTCAGGACTCGACCGAATCTGATATCCGTCGAATAATCCGGTTTTGCATCTTCTTTACATTGAAGCATTTTGTTCAATAACAGCATTGCTTGTCATTTGTACGTGATTTCAATAAGTATTTTAGTCATTAAACCACGTTTCCTACGGTAGGGACGAATCCCACAGCTTCATTAAAATCTAAAACCTAAACAAAACACATTTCTTTTCAACATCAAATGTAAATCCAAAACGATGTGTTCCATTCCAACTCCTTTACTAGTAGTTATCGTATTAAGTTGACCCCAGTTGATAGAGTGAATTCTTCACTAGTTTTTGGGGACGTTACTCTTATTTGTACCGACATTACGTCACTGATTTTTGGTGATGTCTTTGTACTGTTGTGACAGATGAAAATAAAGTCAAAACTCAATTGTACGAATGTAACAATAATTTTGATAACAGAAAATTAGTGCATACAAAAAATGCCAAGAACGCTGATTGACACAATTTGACATCACGGGACCACTCTTTCTCTCTATTATTCGTATCTTAAATTCAAAAGTATCTAATTCCAATATCTGACGAATACACGATGATAAAATCAACTCTAAGAGTTAAGAGTTTGACAAAACATCTATGCACAGATTGCTAATGAATAATCCAGAATGCTCAAAATGATAAATTACGAATTTTTGTGTTAGGATCAGTTGATGATATTTTCTGCATCAAATGCTGTGACATATTATCAAATGCAGCACTTGACTGTCCCATTGATTCAAAATATGAAATCAAGTATGATCAGTAACTCAGTAGAGAATGTCAAGGGCTCAACAACCTGTGGCATCATGTTGTATTGGAGTATTCAATTAAAACTTTGAATGAAGGGATGATCAATTGAATTATAACTTCAGTCGCTTTCTATTTGGCAGCAATAATTAAGATATATGAATCATAACAAAACAGGTGGTTATAAATTTAGAAGAATAAATCTAGCATAAAACACATTTTCGTTGATACGATGAGTTGTTACTATTGAAATATCAAGCTACATAGCCAGCCAGTGGGACAATCGACCAAACCAGAATAAAAACTAAGGGAAACCTATGTTGAAAGTTTGTTTCCTGGCTGTTTCTAATACGCAGTTGAATTGAATTAATTTATTTTCGAATGAAATTATAAGAATCACAATTGAATGAGTCATTAACAAGACAAGACAGAAGTAGTAACGATATTGAACAAGCTGTCTTTAGCATAGGAAGATTGTTAGAATTTACAGATGATATCTGAATGAAAATAATCGAAAACTATGATGAATTACTAACAAATACCGCGAGTTGCCAAAAATTAGCCATAGCTGTTGCAAATTGATGGAATTTCACCGAGGATTACTAAAAATTACACAAAATATCAAAGAGCTACCAAGAATTACTGGGAATTAAATTGTAGCGGAGAATTGCTTAGATTTATTAAATGTTGACGATAAATATTGGAAATTATTTAATAATGTCAAAAATAGTTGGGGATGATAGCAGATCACGAAAAATATGTAAAAATGGAAAAAATTACCGAAAATTAGCGATAATTGGTACAAATTGTTGGAATGTTACCGAGGATTGCAATAAATCGAAAAGAATCACCGGAATTGACCAACGGTCGGTACAATTTATTTAAAGATACACAAAAGTTCTGAAAATTCTGGAACACTGCTGGAAATTAGTGGAATATAACTGGGATGTTAGGAATTACCAGAAATTGCCAAGACATGCCAGAAATTGATGAATCTAGCAAAAAATTCCCAAGAATTCAAAAAAATATGTACACAAATAATTATATTATATATATATATATATATATATATATATATATATATATATATATATATATGTGTGTGTGTGTGTGTGTATGTGTGTGTGTGTGTGTGTGTGTAATAAAGACCACGGGAAAATGAACATCAACATCAAAGGTGCAGATTAAAGTGGGCAGTTATACCTCCTGAATCCATCTATCTTTGAAACTAAAATGCTTCTGCTGCGGTCAGTGGTGTATCCCCTCTGCTCAATATATACATACATACATACATACATATATATATATATATATATATATATATATCTTGCCCCTCTCACCATCATCATAGTGGCCATTAAGCGCAGCTGTCCGAAAAATAATGGTCATCACCAATGGCTGATCTGAAAAAACTGAAGGAGCATGCGAATGGCTATTGATTACTTCACATTCATCTATTATTCCATTCGGAACGGAAAAAGCCCCGTATATACGAGTATACTTTTTAGTCCATTGACCCATTACTTGAAATTTGGTATGCGCTTGGTGCTCCACAATAAAGGTGTAGTATCATACTAACACAAGTTTTGTAATTATTTTAATTAATTGACTGTGAGAGATTGAACTCACTTGATACTTTTAACAGCCAGTTATTCTTAACTGCAAGTCTGCAGCAGGAACATTAATTGACTAGTCCTTCTACACAGATTCCCGTGATGTCTATTGGGTTAACACGTTCTGGATTCTGGCCATCTGCGATTCTTCGTCGCCAAGGTTTAGCCTAATTACTTCAGACAAACCACTTTAAATCTTTCTATTTACCTAACATAGCAAAGTTGTAAGCTGCTTGAAAAGTATAAATCAACACAAAATAGATGAATATTAATCTTGCGTGGGTTTAAACTACATAATAATACTGGTTAAATGATAGCAACAGATAGTTGACCGTAGTCGAAGGCAAACCAGTCTCATTCATGTCGCTACTAACCACATATACCTGGTTCGACGATTGTTTACCAATGATCGTATCCTTTAGCAAAGATGCTTTGAGTGTATTTTTAGATTCTTTGGTAGGCAGTACCTGGTGTCTCCAGACAGTGACCCAACTACGTAATGACCAGGTGCAATATTTTTTCTTTTTGTTTATTTAGCTAGATTAGGTGTCACCAAAGCGATTAAACAGTACTAAATTTAGCTAAGCCCAACAAATCAGCCTCTCAATTTCTGGGGTTCTAGCTCCACATTCCGTTGTTAATTTTTTTCCTGAAAGCAAAAATACAACTGAAAGTAACACAGGTATTATATATACAGATAATACACACACACACACACACACACACACACACACACACACACATATATATATATATATATATATATATATATATATATGTGTGTGTGTGTGTGTGTGTGTGAGAGAGAGAGTGTTTACGTTATCATTGAGTAGTGCCTCTATCAGTTCATTTATGGTTTGTTCCCTCACTCAAATTTATTTCCTCATGCTAGGATCCCAATTTACATGATGTTAGTAGGTTATCTGATTACAAATCTACTTTCTCATGTGTAAGGTAATTATGTTAAGTGGATCATTCTTTAAAATGGCAATGTGAATGAGATATCTATGTAAGCTATTTTAGTATACCTATATGTAGATTACTGAGTTATGTTTGTTGATTTATATTCTGAGCAGTGTTGGCATCTCAGCACTATTTCATTTCGAATTTATAGTAATACATAGTCGGTATGCAGTTTAAACATCTTTGCATATGTATGATTGTTTTGATATTTTTCATTTCACTGTAATTTGGGAATTGTTATCACTTAGTATCCAGTCATATATCTATCACATGGACAAATAGCGCAGTGGTTACAGCATCAGGCAAATCACTGTTAATTAATCTGATGGTACTAGGTTCGATCCTAGTGTGAGACAGTATAACAATACTACTAACGCTAAAAGAGGGGAGTACGGTCGATATACCACCGTCGGATAAATAAAGGGTTCGGTTCGCTACTTCCCAAAAATCTCCCAGATGTTACCTGACGAAGGCCGTAGAGTGCAACGGCCGAAACGTTGTATGAAAAACAACAAAGATGAGGATGGTCCGAATATTAATGGAAATAATCTATAGTGATGTACCATTTTTATATTTTTGATTAATAATGGATGATGTATGGGTGGTTAATCTCAGTTTAAATGGTGTTTCCGATATTGCTATATAATTTTACGCTTCTGATGATGTCTGTTGGGTTGATATGCAATATTCGATTTGAGACATTCGTTTTGCAAAGGTATTTTTTGTTTGAACAATAGCAATGTAGTTTATTAATGCTTTCTTCATTAGCATTCATTCTAATTACTCTATTTCTATGATGGGTTTACTTCAAATTTTCTGTACAACTAAAGCTATTTTCAGTTGTTCCTGTTGAATATTTTACTCGAATGGTTGTCCAGGGGCAACTGTTTTATCTAATAATTGGATGGATATTTTCCTTAAGTTAGTTTCTATTTGTAAGTTGGATGGTGGTGTATACCGGACAATTTCCCAATCTTTATTTTGTTGCAGTTGCTACTTTTTTGCTTATTTGATTTAATTTTAAAAAAATGATATTCAAATATCGTTTCTGTAAAAACTGCTATTTTTTACAGCTTCAGTATATCCGTTCCCACCCTTGTTGAATATTATTTCATCAGAAGAATTATGCATTAGTTTAGTTTCTCGCCCATTGGGAATCTTCCTAAGAATTTTGTTGGAGTTGTTAAAACTAGTATCAATATATCAACATTTTTCTTCCCCATATAGTTCGGGGCGTTATTATCTGAATTGAAAGTGGCGTGTGAAAAAATAAGAAGTAGAACTTCAACATTATCTTCCATTTCGACTCTAAAGTTCATTTTTTTCATTTTTTTCATGATATGCTTTTTTAATGTTTTCATATGTTTGCTTATTTTCTGCATTTAGTGAGGAAGTGGCCCAGTACACTTCTATATTTTTGTAGGTGAAATACAATAAAATCAAATAATCCACTAATGTCGAATACAAGGAATCTACCATGAAGAGATAAATATAATTGCGACAAATAGACCAAAAAAAATAAAAATAATGAACCGATATTGACATTGTTCACTGATATTATGAACACGCGCTCCACATTCCCTGGTTTGTAATTTATAACCAATCACAAACATGCATCCCCATTGAATAAAACAAAAAATATAGTAAGCGATTGCCAACCACTGAACAAAAACAGCAACAAGTAAAAAAAAAATCCATATCAAGTAAAATAGTAGACGACCCTTCAAAACAATATCCCAAACATGAATCGGATCATTTGCTTGAAGAAGTCTAAACAGGGCAGAAACATAATCGTATTTGTGTAGAGAATCTCTATTCCGTTATATTTTAGCTCAACTCTTAACCAACTAAATAGATAAAGTTGAATGCATCGAGCATGAAATAAACCCATCATACATCGAGTATCGTATTATATTATCTTTTATTCCCCTGGTCGGTACTATATGCATATATATATATATATATATATATATATATATATATATATATATATATATATATATATATGTGTGTGTGTGTGTGTGTGTGTGTGTGTGTGTGTGTGTGTTTGTGTGTGTGTGTTTGTGTGTGTGTGTACATACATATGTATATAATTTGAGGTTGCTTTGAAATATATAATTACTGAGTTATTCAAAAATACACGTATTTTTATCCCAACGTTATTTTCATTTATCAAAACATACGGATTAGTTCGAAAATATGTCCCTTCTATCGAAATATATTTTACTTCATTCATAACCTTTAATACTTGATAATCGAAATACACAAGAACCCCCCTCTAATCTTATAAGTGACTGTGTTTGAATGTGAATCCATCAAAACAGGACATTTTTCCAGAAATGAATCAAGAGTTTCAACAGGAATCAAGGCTGTGTAAACTTTTGGGAACTGTATCAAGATTTTCACTTATGTTGAACTTAATTGGCTTCTTAATATTTCACATTGTTTTAATTCTATTCCAATCTCGATTTATTTTCACCTTTTCACCTTTTCACTTTTCTCCCAATGAGATGCTGGTCCCCTGAAACCCTAAAAAATTTCATCTTCTGGCCAAGATTGGACGCAGGCTTGTGTATATGCAATTGATTTATATGTTCCAACACAAGACGTGTACACTGTTCCTAGTGATGCATATTCTCGAATATTTCATGTCAATTTTCAGAAGAGGTTTATACTGCTAAAGTCTGAAAATCTTTGATTATCCAGCTCTCCCCTATTTTACAATCATACACAACGGCAACGGCGTGGTCGTGACAAATGTAACACATTCCATTTCTAATTCATCTATTCTCGATTTTTGGCACGGTTCCAAGCGCACCAACAATTATAAACACGATGTCAACATTCACGTTTATCTAGCTCTTTTGGCATTGTTCTCCAAATTTACGTTTTATTTTATTTCCGACCTATGATTCGCAGGGACAGCTACAAGTACCATTCGTCAGATCTTCGTTTCCATGCTTATGATTGCTGATTTCATTTCCTACATGTTGGGAAAGAATTCCATCAGAATCTATAATCAAAGGAATATTTTATTCCTCTGGTTATTCACGACAGCCTCATGTTTGGGCAAAAACCATTTATTTACGGGATAAAGCCGGGGTAGTTTTCACAGCTTTGAGGTCTGTGAATTTTCACTTTCATATAGTCCGTCCTGGTGCATCAGTTCTTGAAAGCAGGTTATGGTATCCTACTTGTCTATCCATGTATCATATTCATGTGTCATATTCAACACCATTTTCATGATCGTGTGTTCTCAAGATTTTCTTTTAAATTCTTAGTAGCAAGTTTCCTTCCACTCTTCCAATATTACTGTCATTGTTGAAGCTTTTGACGACCTCTTTCCTAATGCACAAACACTTATATTCACAATTTGCTTCCCCAAAATATGATTTTCAACCAGAGAATAATTCATTTTTTTGCACAATTGGTTCTTCATGCTGAAAGAAGAATGAGCTAATATGTCTTTACTTGGTTAGTGAACGTTGTAAGAATCAATATATATATGTTTTAATGATATCATATTTTGTTGGACATAAATCATCCGTATTACATATATTTATATATATATATATATATATATATATATATATATATATATATATATATATATATATATATATATATATATGTTTGTGTGTTTGTGTGTGTGTGTATATGAGTGAATGTGTGTGTGTATATATATATATATATATATATATATATATATATATATATATATATATATATATATATATATATATACAACATTTGTATATGCACAACGCATATATACAGAGCATAAAGAAGAAAACGTGCGCACACACGTGCACATATATAGTGTCAAAAAAGGAAGCAATACTCATGGTTTTGAGGTATGATAGTATTTAATGAGCCTTAACCCGTTCTGTACATGTTTTTAGAAGTTTGATTTTGGAAACACGTGCGAAAATGGTTGAGGCTTATTGAAAACTACTATTATTAAAAAGTTTGACATCCTTTTTCCACACTTTTCTAGAAATTAATTCGAACTTTATTGCAGAATTTACCAACTTATTTTCCTATACATATATGTATATTGGTATAAATCTTTTCAGTAGCAACTATATTCCTTCGGCACCGATGTCAAACTACTAACGAATCAAACTGCCTTAGCTACAACTCAATTAGCATCGGAGAAATGAGGAATGTAGTTTTACTCGAATGTTTTAATGATATTATATTTTGTTGGACATAAATCATCCGTATTACATATATATATATATATATATATATATATATATATATATATATATATATATATATATATATATATATATATATATATATATGTGTGTGTGTGTTTGTGTGTGTGTGTATATGAGTGAATGTGTGTGTGTATATTTTTGTTTGAAAAAGGAAATATAAGGCGACAGAATGATTTCAATTTATGTTATATAATATCGGAAATCTATTTGAAATGATTTCCAAATATCAAACAGTGGATGCATTATTAAGCCTAAAAAACATAGATATTCGAAACAAATTTTAAGACATTTTTCATATATACTGTTTGTAAAAGTATGAAACCTTTTTAGAATATAAATATGTGCACGTGTGTAATTACATATATACATATATGTAGTCATATGACTATACATATGTGTGTGCGCATGTGCGTGCCTGTAATAAGCCGGATTCTGTAGTTAAGTTAAGGAATCACTTATCAAGTATCGACATCGTAAAATGCTAATTTCTTTTCTTGGAGGGATATCGCTAAGAAGTATTTGTCGAGTTCTTGTAAAACAATGTTTGCCACGTCTTTGATCTTATCTCTATTTTCCTTTCCAATCAGCGAACACAAAAGAGAATTTACGCATCATTTAATTATTCATCTGGGGCCAATGACCCCAATATCTGTACAATTCATATGCCTGTGGCTTTCTGGCACACGACCTGACATCATTGATTACAGTAATCTAAATAATTCACGTAGGGATAATTAGTGTCTGTTCAACGAATTATCCCACCTACTGAGAAAAACCCAATGTGATTACCGCATTTATTTTTATTTGATTAAGGCATAACTCGAACAGCTTTATATCTAAATAGATTTATGTTTCTTCTGTCCGGGCATAGGACAAGGTTTTACTATAGAACAACTGATACATGTCTGTCATCATATGTTAGACACAGCAGTAAATTAGATGAAAAGAAGTTGGAGCTTTTTGATCTGTAAATTATTTTATGGCTATTGCAAGTCTAATTCATTATTATTATTATTATTAGTATTATTATTATTATTATTATTATTATTATTATTATTATTATTATTATCATTATTATTATTATTATCATTATTATTATTATTATTATTATTATATGAAGTGTAACGTTGCTTCCGTCAATAAAACATGAAGGAGAATGACCAATCAGGATGTACAGAAGAGTTGTACACAACATTGATTACATGAATCAGAGAAAAAACGCCGTCTCAATTTCTTCAATGGCTGTGACGCAGTTTAGATGCATAATGAAAACAGTTTTCAAAGGACCTTTAGATGGTGATCAAGTAGAATTGCTGAGTATCTGGGAATGGATACTGATGAGCAATTGACTATTTCATGCCCAAATAGCGAAATGAAGGAGTTATTGATTCCTGAAGATTATCTCCACGATGGTAATTTCTAGATCTGAAGAGTAATCAAAACGAAAAATATGGATTTTCCATGTACATAGAATTGAGAACATGTCCTCATAATATTGTGACTTTTAAGGAGAAAGTATCACATACAGTCCAGTCCTATTAAAGGAATGTGAAAAGGGAGTGGATTGAGGAGGAATTAAGACGGCAGTGAGTTTGTTTGAAATGATATATCAAAACAAATGTAACACCTGTGATAAACTTAGACGCAAATGTATACTGGATTTAGTCCGAAAATTGTGGACAAATCAGTTATTGGACAAGCAATAGTATGAGCAATCGATCTTTCATTGCATATTTGTATAACGGACTACCAGATCCGGGCACCATCCGTAACGGTCTAAATTTCTTATGTATATGCCTTAAAACATGAAAAATACAGTTCTTAGGTTTGGATATAATGCTGCAAGGTGTGTCACAGTTGATTTGTTAATTGGAAGTCCAGATCCCTTGATCTCGTTATTACCATTTGTTGCTGATAGTGTATTTATTGTAGCATACAACATTCTCACAATTGACGGAGAGAGTGAATCTCATGGTATGGCATGCTTATGGCATTAAAATCAGGACGTTAAAGAAGGTACAATGTCAGCAAGCAAACATTGGTAGAAGTAAATCATGTGCAGATGTCAGAAATGTATATCAAGTTTTACCGCTTCACTAACAATACTACCCAGGGGGTCAAAATCCAAAAGTAGCAAAGTGTTTAATCATGTTATATGAGGATTTATGATGTATGACAGTTTTCCTTCCATTTCAAAGGGAAATGTTGGCAAAGAATGAAACATTTTACATCTTGGCAAATCTTCTATTATATATTTGCTAATGATCGATATGTTCTCTGGTGACAAAACATGTATTTTGTTAACCTCAGCAACATGGCTAGGAGGCATCATGTCATTTCAAAAATAATGTTTACACCCTATACTGAAAGGTTTCTGGGAAGGGTAGCGCCGTGAGAAGAGCATTTTGTGACCATTTAGCGGTTGACAAATGTCTGGAACAAATGAGTAATTGATGAGCATCCCGACTCAGCACATCTGATTGGTAGAATGTATTCATCTGAATAGAAAATCACTCTCAAAAGTCTTCTAACATCTACCAAACCTGACAAAAATGCATAACACTAAAAGGAGACGACTGAGCATTGCATCCGATCCAGAACAAATAAAATATCTTTAGGTTTCAGCAAATAGCAGTACCATAGAGAGTCATTTCAGCAATAGATTCTGCACACAAATGCTTCTCTTGCATGCGTGCAATGTCACGCATTTAATAAATTGAGAACATAAATCATAAGCATATTTCTGATATTATGACATAGCGAGAACATAAATACAATATAGCAAATTTTTGCACTCTATGGCAGACATCTCAGATTTATTCCCATTTTAAAAGAATTTCTCGGATCAGATACTATGGACACTGTTTAGTTAATAACCTCATGTAATACAGCTAAATATTAGTCAACATAGTTGTTAGATTTTTGTCAAATTGGATGTTATATCCAACCGTCTATAACGAGCAGTGAGATTCTGTTTTCTGACCGGAACAATGAACTTTCTGAAATAAACGTAACAATTTTTTCGGCAAAAATATCTCGTATTTGTAGTATTGACTTTGGAATGAATTCAGTATTTATTTTGTAAAAAATCATCTAAAGAGATATCTGGTCAAATGCAATGATATAAATTGCGTTATATCATATTTAAACTTTTATTTCAAATGATTCCCCGTTAATGTACGTTGAATATATCACTCGACGTAGATAACTTTAATAGAATGAACTGTAAGGAAAAAAGACGGCTGCATTATCTGAACCTGCTACTGATACGGTATCTATTTCAATGTAGCGCTGTTCTTACCATTGATATATATATATATATATATATATATATATATATATATATATATATATATATATATATATATATATATATATATATATATATATATATATATATATATATATATATATATATATATATATATATATATATATATATATATATATATATATATATATATATATATATATATATATATATATATATATATATATATATATATATATATATATATATATATATATATATATATATATATATATATATATATATATATATATATATATATATATATATATATATATATATATGTCAAAAAGGTTCACTCCTTGAAAAAAGTATTGCAAGAAGATTACGAAGATTTTTTACAGCTGCCCCTCCCTTTCTTATATACAAATGGATTCAAATTCAGAAGAATTCGATGTACAGCTTCCGGACTAACGAATGGAATGAGAAAAAAACAGTAATCATTCTCAACATGGATGCGTCTTTTTCTCGGTATGCGGTAGTAAAGATCCCAAAAGCATCAAATAATGATTTGGCAACTGCATCATCAACTCTTCAATGTTTACATCTGTTGTTTGTATTTTAAAATAATGGGGAAAATAGGAAATATTGGTGTCATATCAAATATTCTATTCAACAGGTGAAGTGTCTCACAAACAACTAATTCTGAAGCAGTATATCTCAGCTAAAAATAAAATTAATTAATCGAAAAGCTATATAATTACTTGGAAAGCATGGGAATATGGGGTCCTAGAACGAATGAAATATTCGGGCACGTTTTCAACTGCTGCCTGGTTGTTGAATACTTCACCAAGAAGGAAGTAGTCGAATTACTTGGGAAACTGATAGGAAGTGTTCTGAGTAATATTGGTAAAGGTGAGTTTCATAAAATGATTTGCTCAATTTCTGCTGGGTTGCTTACTTTTTTATTTTAAAATCTAGTGCATATATCAAAAAACAATTCTCATTGTTTAGATTCTCTGGAGCCTCATGTGTTATACTTGAGGGTGGACCTCAATAATGGCCCCTACTATGTTTCAGAGGCTTATTTACATCTTTAGGGCTTTTGTAGGTATTTCAAAACTATTGGTATTTCCAACAGCACTGGGAAAATGTAAATCATTTGCATGATTGAAGGATATGGCGACTGGAATATGAAATGATTACATTTCTACATAAAACTCTATTCCCCATACTAAAGACGCAGAATAATAAACATATACGAGTTCAAAGTAACCAAGATTTTCTCTGTATTACCCCTATGACAGGTGGAACATGCCATCACATAAACAGAAAAGGAAATGTTCCTTGACCATGTAACATCACCAGAGATCTATTAAAAAAACTAGAGAAGCCATCCCTAGGATAGAATCTCAACTGCCCCGAAAAGATTCGAACACTTTAATTATAATGTGTTTAATATCCTGCTGTATAGACAAATGACCCCTAGCGATGTAAGTATCTACATGCCAATATCCCAACTCAACTGCTTCTACAGATATTTACCAAAATGATCACCAACTGGATCACAAAACGCTAGATGAAAACCAGCAACTAGGAAAAACTTGCTTCAGAAGGAGCTACTCGACAATTGACCATGTGTGATTGCTAAATCAACGGAAAAAAAGCATATGATTATAAGATGCCACATGCTGTAGCATTTGCTGACTTTAAATAGGCCTTCGATCCAGTGGGAATCCAAAATGTTATCGATGGTAGCATGCAATAATTCAGCATATATATATATATATATATATATATATATATATATATATATATATATATATATATATATATATATATATATAAGACTCTTGCAACATGTCAACTGACTCAGCAGTTCATTTTCGGCTATGGGGATTTGATACAAGCTCACTTAATCTCTCCATAGCTTGTCTGGAGATGTTCCTCTAGAAACTAAACAGGGAAAATAAAGAAATAGACGATAGATACTTTATTTTCAGACAAGCTGACAACGTATTCCTCTTCAATTGCAAACTTCATGACTCTTAAATGATGACGGGGTGGGCAATGGAGTGGAGATTAACGTAATGTACAACAAACATAAAGCTGACAAAGACAAAACGTTCAAAATCAAAAATGCTAACCTGAAAAAAAGACCATTACTCCTAGCTACGACAACGAATCTCTATGAAAATTATAAATAAACCGAATATTATTTCTAGGTTGGCAACATTTGGGTAGAACTTACTAAAACTTCAAGATCAAGAAACTCCAATCGGTCACAGAAAGAGATCCTACCGATTGTTACCAGAGAAGCTGAAACATAGCATTTAATTAAAAGATTTGCTTCAAACTGAGAACTTTAAATGAAAAGATTGCAAGACATCACAATATATGAGAAGAAAACTAATTGGAGATATTGCAAAAATCATTTTAAAAAATCAAATGGCAATCGGTTGATAATGTTGCCAGAAAATCAGACGACTTCTCAACATTACAACGTGAATTCCCTAATGTAATTCTATAGCCTACAGAATATAATATGAACATGAAATAAACAAGTTTGAAAATTATTCGCTCCTATACATTAATCTTACAGAGCTCCGGCGAATTTTTGGTGGGTTGGTTTATGCACAACGACGAATGCAATAGGCTGCAGCTATTGTTCAGTACACACACAGATACAGATATAACCACACACATACACACACACAAACACTATATATATATATATATATATATATATATATATATATATATATATATATATATATATATATATATATATATAAGAGAGAGCGTAATTTTGCAGACGGAGATTCGGAAGGAAATCAACGGCTGTCACACATCTGACATTGGTTGGTGAAACCAACGCGGGGTAGGCAATTATTTCCAATGCAACGGAAAAAAGGAGATTTTGCAGCCAGATAACGCTCACTTCAGCGGAGTCTCTTTTTTTCTGCTATAGCACAGCAGATTCAGATTGAGAGTGTTTCGAAGATCGTATGTCTTCATTATTCCTGCTTGTGCCTATTGGTGAGAGACCATCCGATTCGATACAGAAGACAACTTAAAGAAGTTTGCGTGAAGTAATTCATTAATCCAACTTTGCTTGGTAAGGCACAGGGATAAATGAAGAGAGTAGCGGATGGAAAGATTGCTTTCAGCAAATCGTTCAAACTTGGGGTGTCATCTCAACTTAAAAATTGGCATTTCAAGTCCTTGCTTCAAACTGAATTCGAACACTATCCAACGGCACTGGTTCAAATTAAGCAGATATTTACAGCCACAATACTAGACAGATTTTTTAAGCTACATACACTTCGGCCTTGTAAAACATTGCACGATTAGAAGGCTCCATTATCATAAACATTACTACTGTAATAATTGCTCATTGAGCTTAGGAACAGTCAAAAATCTAAGGGTACCAAGAGAGTGTTGAAATCAACGAAACAGTACGTGTGACAGACACAACTACAAACCTTTATATTGCAGCAGCAGTGTCAACATAGATTAAAAGTAATTCAATCCGACTCAAAGACTCTACAATAGGATACATAACGAGGATAGAGCTCAAAAAACTTCCAAATCGAGCAGTGATACTACCCTGCTAACCATGACAACACAAGCACAGCTTAAATCATAGCTAATGATGCTGCATGGTCACAAGTATGAGCCACGTAGTGAAGATTGGTTTCAATACAGTAGTTGTTGGGTGCAAAATTACTATAATCGACAAAATACATTACCCCCTTTTTAAAATAATGGCTCAAGATACACGTAACCTTTGTTGCCCGTTTCCACGTTGATCAGCGCATGTGGAGGATTTGGAAAAAAATAGACGAAGCGATGAATGAAGAGAAGTTATCCTTTGTGTACTCTTTATCAATAGCCTTGCTGAAAAAGAGGGGCTCATCTGCGATCAAATATGGGGGCTTGCTAACAATTACTCCACTGTTAGATGTGGTAGTAATACATAACCTCAACATAATGGCTTCAATAGAAAGGCTCTGCAAGACAAGGCTAGCATTCACCCTAAAAGGAGGCATAATGTTTTCCACTAATCTCAAGGCGCCTTGCAAAGGCATCAACTTAACGAGAAAATATTTTCCACGTCAGAACTTATACAAAGAAACGACATTTTTTTGTTGTTAATCGTCCTTAGATAAATCCCCGCGTGCAGCAGTGGCCTAGAAACTGAACCAATGAAGGAAAAATAAATCAACTTACAGATCTATATTTTTTACAGACGGTTGCATAAATGCCCTGCCCAAAGATATTGATGCACGTCAGTTGGGGAGGGGGCAGTTGGTTTTGGACATCCGTTTGCGAGGAAGGTAGGCAGAGAAAAATACACATAAACACGCACCTGTGTGAGTTGCATAAGCACGGGGGGCAGATTTATTCAAACCGGAAATGCTCACGGAGGAATCATCCTTGCGTGAGGAATAACAATATACCTCTCTGCACTGAATCTTCAGGCAAATGTGTACGCTCATGATTGCATGCAAATATATAAACAAACAAGAAGAAATAGTTTTTTGTTTAAAACCAAGTACGTCTCAGTCAGACACGTTTATCTACACGCATGATAGACCTCAGATCAATCATAATCTTCACCTAAAACAAAAGAAGATGCCGTTTATAATAAATGTTTTCAAATTCTCTTGGATTGCGAGATGAGAGACAAATGCTATATATCATATCGGTTTTATCTGATTATCAGAATATGTCTAAAAAGAAAAAATCAAGCACTACAGAGGTATTCGAATACATATCAATGTCATGATATTTGCAAAGGTCTCTTGATCAAATTATTATCATATTTATTTCTCAAAGAAAGGGTAGAATTTCTCATCTACGTTAGAAAAGAAAAAATATCCATTCAATTTTGACCCCTGAAAGACTAAGGAAGGTTCCTGTTCAATTCTGACCCCTGAAATGCTTTTATCAGAACCAGAAGTCATTTTAAAAAATCAATGTAAAGATATATGATAATTTCACAATATAAAACTAGTTAAAAAAAACGCTCCCTACAAAGAACTTACCAGAATATGAGGTGGGGAACAAAAAACTATCCGTGAAAACAGATATATTCAAAATCATAGTATCACTTGAAAAAAAGATGTTGTCAGAATACGAGCTCAGGTAAGGAAAAAAACTCCCAATGTTATCAATAGTTGAGTTTAGGTAGAAATATTCTTGCAAAAAAGTGCCTTTAAAATATTAGCTTACGTGAAAGAATCCAAAATTAAAGTGTGATCAGGCAACAAAAATTATTTCCAAAGAAAAATGTATCATTTTTTCCTGATTATACGATAACTTCATGAGCAAACGTTGTACGTTCTATCATGATGAGAAAAATGTCTGATAATATTGGTTTACATGACATAATGAAAATCAACTGGATTTGTTATATTCTTTTATAATAAGTTATTGCATTGTGATCGCTTAGACCGTTTAGATCTGAACAAACTCTGACTACCAAAGAAGTACGGTAACACACATGTATACGTATAGACAAAAAAGAAAAAAATGTTCTATCAAGTATACAACAGCAGTTTTTCAGTTTCAGTTCAATGTACAACAATGGGCTTTCTAAAAAAATAATATTACAATATGGCTTGATACTATTCAACGTTTGAAAAAAGATGAGTGTAGTTTTTGTTACTATTTTATAAATTATTATTTTAAGAATATCTGTTCAATATGCAACGTAAAGCCTACTATAGACGGTAAATACACTTTTTTGTTCTTTATATTTGATTACTGTTGCAATGCATCTGAAGACTGATGTATAGTCGCACAACCATAGCCATTAAAGATGATTAAACGTCCATCAAGTTTTACATGTGCACTTGTCTATGTGTTTGTTTATGTACTTCAATACTTCAGCTCCCCTGACAATACCATCTTCTTTACAGAAAGATGGTACCAGCACTTCACAGGATCACCCCTAAAATGTTTTTTTTTAATTCTCTGACCTTATTGAGTCTTTATTTTGACGGTTCATGAATAGCATAAAAGAAATATATCTAAATTCTCCCCGGACTATGAATTTGCAAGCGTTTTCTTTTTACTTAATTTTAGATGTCCCCCGGTGCAAAACGCTAGTTATATCCTAAATAAAATTTGTTTTGACCGGATTTATTTTTCACTGGTTGTATTTCACAAGACTTTTGACACTAAAGTTTTCAAATTATTGAATGTGATGGTGAATCATAGTAGCTACTGCTTTTATAGCATAGAGTGAGAGTTTGAGAAAGAATCCGTCCCATCAGAATGGATAAAGTTTGAGAGGCCCTCATCCAAGTCCTAGACCCTAGGCAAAAAAAAACTTGTTCCATAATATATTTTTGTTACCCACTCTATGTTAATCAACGGTAATGTTAAAAGATAGTGAGAAAAGTAGTAAAACATTTTCTTCCAGACAACGACAAATATCAATAATCAGACCAGAGCAGGAGAAGTAGACATAGCTTATGGGAACTCATTGGTCAAATAGGGCTGGAAACTCAGTTTCCCTCAGAATTTTACACAAATCATGAACACAAGTATGTGCATGCGTGTGTGTGTGTGTGTGTGTGTGTGTGTGTGTGTGTGTGTGTGTGTGTGTGTGTGCGAGAGAGAGAGAAAGAGTATGAGTGTGTGTGTGTGAGTGGAGATGCTAATTTCCAATAAAAATTAGTTTTATTAATCGACGATACACAATTATTGCAAATCACAAAATATGAAAATCAAACGGAAAAAGTGTGTTTTAACTTTCTCGGAAGGAAAAATATCAATTTTTCCAATATCCCCTCATGTTTTGCCCAAACAGGGGGAGGCACTTCTATCCCTTGCCCCCTATTCACACTTTTATGAGTGCAGATAAACCAGTTAACATGTGCGTAGTATATTCAGGGGACAGGTGTAGGGAAGCATAGTGAATGGTTATTCTGCCTTGTTAATAGTTAGTTCATCATATAAATACTGCACATATATATGTATATATATATACATATACATATACATACATACATACATACACACACACACATATATATCTGTGTGCATGTGTACGTGTGTGTGTGTACGTGTGTGTGTGTGTGTGTGTGTGTGTGTGTGTGTGTGTGTGTATTTATATGATAAGGTTGAATAGAGGGACTATTTCCCCTCAGGCCAGGGTTTATCACGAGCGCTGCCCGGCCCTGTTCGTAATTAACAAAACGAAGACTGATACCAACCTACAGTGTATAACACAATTTGCAAATACAACGTTACTCAAACTTTTCAAAACTCAGAGCACGTAAAGATATTAAAATTTAAAAGCATCATTATTACATTAGAGTAATTCATATTTGCATGGCTCCAGCAATTAATAAATATGTCTTCGCATTAAGTATTTGTTTTCAATCGTATACTGTAGTTCTTCCCCCAATTTTTTTTAGCTTATTTTCTGTCGGAGGTAGCCAATTATTCTTGTATAATCAAATTCAGTATCACTGATTCAATCTGCATATTAAAACAAAAACTCACTGAACTGATCGTTCAGATTCGCATAAATTACTTTCTTTACTCTATTTAATTGGAAGAAAAATCAGATGGAATTGCAGATTTGATGTATAAATTTGATTCAATAGAGTAAATAGAATTAGAGTCTGAATTTATTTTAATCGTACAACACACTACGCGTTATTCCAAACACGTAATGTTTATTATTTAGTTATTGAGACAGAAATTTTAATTATGGTTATGCAACCATAAAAAATGTAAAATAGATAGAGAGATACATTCGTTTTGTTTTTGCTTATTTTCATTAGTTTGTCCTCTGATTTCTTAAGGTTACTTTCATATTTTCTGTTAAAGAATTCCCTTGTTTTCAAAGCCAGGATATAAATAGCTAAAAATGTGATTATTCATGGATCTA
>OY735208.1:65706767-65711767 GCA_963457665.1 Thysanoteuthis rhombus
ACACCGAGTAAGTAGCAACGCTGCAAAGAAATCGTGAGTTCAATACCTATGTTTGATAGTTCAATAACTGGCATTGGTTCTATCAGTTGTTCACAATAATAAAGACTCAATCTTTACAAGCTTTGAAATTCCCCAAAAAAGATAACGAGCCTGAAAAATTGAGAATGAGAACAATCATGAGATCGGGGATCAAATTTAGTTTTCCATTCAAAATACCCAGATTATTGTATTGAACAAATACCTCACAAATATGTCTGAGCATAATGAAAGTTTAATATAGTGTGGAGGGAGGTGGTATGAGTGTGTGGGAGTATTTGTAATTGTAAGTGAGCATGCATTTATGAATGTTTGTGTGTAAGAACTTGATTGTTGAATATTGATTGATGTATAATTTAAAGTAACCAATGATTTCGATGGGCCTCAATGTAATCACTATTTAATCTGTTCTTAAATAATCATCTAACATATTGTCAAACATTTCCAGGGAGAAACAGAAATATACAACCGGAAGTTTCACTCGGCAGTTCAGTCTTAGTAACCCTTAAGGATTTTGACTGAGTTGTTTCTGATTGGTTGAAGATTTGTACAGCCTGGAATAGGAATATTAGAGAAAATAATTGGACTGAAAGAACCCATTTCGGAAAAAAATCGATCACTTTTGTAGAACATTTTGTTTCCCAATAGAAAACTGTTTTAGAATTTGCACTTTTACTGATGAATGCATGACTGATATTTCTCCCCTTAACGATAAAATTGTTTTTTTCATCCCACAAAACGTATGAAGGCAATTAAAGAGATTTAGTGTAACTTTGAACAGGAATTACAAAAACTTTCACCGCGTGAAGGCAGTGCCTAAATACACAATATATATTTTGTCCTGGATTTATATCTTGATTGATTATCGATCTCTGCTAAAACCAGGTTGCCATCTGATTAATGCTGCATTTAATGATTTTACAGCTAAATCGGAGGATAAATGCAAAATCAACTGAATGGAATTATTGAAACTCCTATGGATTTTTGAATATCATAAACTTTAAGTGTGAGGGGGAAGTTACATCTGTCACCCTTCAATACACTCTATGTGCATGTTCTAAAAGAAAGCAAGGTAAATAATGCTTTAGTTCCATTCCAGACAATATGGAAACTATGTTCCCTGCATGAAAACGAGAACGGAACCGATAACAAAAATACACATTCATGATCATAAAACCACAAAAAATACAAAAAACAAAACATTGCTATCATACGCATTGAGAATAATGACAGATCAAAGATTGTCACAAAGATACGAATTAAGTGCCACGGATATCAGGTTTCAATAATAATTTGTCTTGATTTCCGTTTCTGAAAGAAAATGGATCCGACGTATAATGTATTAAGTGACAGGATACCAAGCTGATTACAAATAATTGTAACTTCGCTTATTTTGCTGGTTTATTTTTTAGTATTTATCGTTTAACTTAGGAACTGGAACAAAGGGGGAGGAGCAAGAAAAACATAGAAATGAGCCGTGGATGCAGTTCAGAAAAAAAAGGCCCTAAAGACATCGATCAGTAGGATCCAGGGCAAAAACAGACTTTTATTCAGTCTCGCTTTTCCATTACCGATGAACAAACAGTAATTACTTTTGTATTCAACTGATGATTTCCCGATTAATACCACCCAGTGGCTGCTAAAGGACAAATCGAATGTGGTGACCAATGGAGCAGATTCACTTACCTAACGTACGGTCTGATCCATTGTTGAATCCAAGCTTTTCAACCTACACTTTGAAGGTACTTGTGCATAGTTATCATGCACTTATGTGTATATACTAATACGTTTTTCTTCTTATACATGCATATCATTCTTTAAAGGATTTATTTTAGACAGGATGCTTAGTCATGATGGTTCATTCAGACGGGAATCCGTCGTCTTCCTTACGAACAAAGACAGCGGATAGACAATCCAAAGAACACAGACACACAAAAATCGGACGTGACATGTTCGACAGCGGATATGCATGCTCCTTAGAATAATAATCGACAACGTTTCACAACACAACATATACCCTTGTATTGTGGTAGGGCACACGGCCTGAACTTTGGTTGAAGAAACCCCACTCATAAAAGATAGGAGAATCAGTTCGAAAATAAACACTCAAAAGTTTTGATTAGGTTAGTATATTACTGCAGGCTTCTTACAACATTTTTGCAGAATTTAGTCTAGCAGATCATCATGGCAATACACCGTAAGAAGTTCAAACTACACTCGTAAATGTTTGCTTGTCGATACAGCAACTAATTTTCATGTTGCACAATCGAATGTACTAGCTCATGCAGAGGTAGGCACATTAAAAAAAAAATCAGAGGAAGGGAGACGTCTTTAATCGAAATTGGAGACATTATTTTTGATTTTCTTAAGTTACTTCATGGCAGCAAAACGAAAAATGAATATCAACAGGATATCTCCTTATCAAGATATCTAAGTTTTTATAGCGATAGGGAGAAAAGAGAAAAGAGTTTTTTCTTTCCGTATTTAGTATTACGTATCTTCTGCAGTTAGTGATATCCAATAAGGAGTAGGTAAGAACATCCTGTCACAGAGTTGTCCTAATGTTTAGTTGACTGTGTCTCAATTCTCAACACGAATCATTTAAAAAGCTTTATGTATTCAATTACCCTTTCTCTTCATATCATCTTTTGCCTAAAATTTTCATAGCCATTTCGTTATCTCCCTTTAAATTCTCATATCCCTCTCTCACCCTTCTTACTTTACTTCACTTCCATGCTACTAAGGCAAGCTACTTTACACCCTTTTCAACAAACTGACTGGTCATGGTGGGAAGCTAAAGGAAGTCTTAATACAAGGCTGTTATTTTCCTTGTGATTGTCAGAAGCGTAGGTATGAAGCCTGAAGGCCATTCTTATTAATTGTGATGTTGCCCTCATGAATCAGCTACCCAAAACACGTACGTCCATCAGCTGTTTTTTTTTTCAATTTTTCTTATCGTTGGTTATGCTTTCTGCTGTTTAAAACGTATAAAGAAACACCTGTGTATACTTGAACACGCACCCTATTTCTGATAATTAAACACACACACACACACACACACACACACACACACATATATATATATATATATATAAAAATATATATATATATATATATATATATATATATATTCATTCGCTTTTGCTCACATATGCTCACCCACACTCACACGGATACACGCTTATATATATATATATATATAGATAGATAGATAGATATAGATAGATAGATATAGATGTGTGTGTGTGTGTGTGTATGTATATATGTATATATATGTATATACATATGCTTCAGCGCCCACACGAATGCACGGATATCCCATCTAAGCAATTGAGTTACTTTCACGCAAATGCACATATACTGAGATTTTTTTTATATATTCGATATACTAGGAGACAAAGACGATCAACAAACTCAATCATTTGATATCAAAAGACGTAGAGATTTAAGAATTCATATATTTAGTAATATACCTAGATTGCCATGTAATTATTTCAGAACGAGATCGCAACAGAGAACTCAAGATTACTATACAGCGAGTATCTTACAAAATTCTCAACTGAGGCACTACTCTGTAAATCATGATTTCACAGAGAGTCTGTTCAGGTTCTGATGCATAAGTGTATACAGATATTTTTCTGGTTTACAAAAATGTATAGAATGTTTTGCAAAATCGGCATATGTTCAAAGGGAGAGATAGCTTTGATAAAACTCAAAACTTGAAAAGTGCTGAATTTGGGATATGTTCCAGGTGAACAATCAACACAAACTCTACCTGAACACACGGGGTAAAAAAAAGGTGAATCAATTATTTTGATATTCTATGATCTCTCCATGAGAGGTAGGGTATTGGTTGGAGAAATTATTCAAGCTCCATAGGTGACTAACTGTAAGATACTTCAAGTGTATACCCTGCACAGCTTACAATAAACATGTGGGCTACAAATAACACAACGATCGAAATCGGAAACATAAAGCAGAAGAGAATTGATCACTACGTTTACATGGGACAGCGTATTCCAATAAAGTCATCAAAAGATGAAGATATAGAGAAAAGAATCACGTTAAGCACATAAACTTTGTCGGGCAACCTTTACATTCAAAAGCACTCTGAAATTAGGATATATATATATATATATATATATATATATATATATATATATATATATATATATATATATATATATATATATATATATATATATATATATATATATATATATATATAAGGGGCAGTATAAATATCACTGGAACTCAATTATACTTCCGTTGCTTTTTATTGCAATGTTTCTCGATATTGGATTTTTTTCCCTTAAAGCAACAAAAATATTGAGATGGATGTAAAAAGTTCCATAAAAAATAAGCATTTTTGATAATTGCCGAACTGTAGTCTTTTGAAACTTATGATTTCTGTCAATCAACAGGATCATCGTTTATTATCTTATGAAGAGAACTTTTTAGAGAGATTTTGGGATGTTGAAACGCTTCGCACTATACACTATCTATGAATAATTAGATTTAATCATAATCGTATACAAGATAGTTTCTAAACAGGTTTCTATGTATTTGACTAAAAACATATCGATTCCGTTGGCAGATATGCCCCCCCTCAACAAAAAAGTCAATTTAAAAAATGCTGAATTTTTATTGTATGCTCAAGTCTATTCCTAAATGGATCAATGCATTCACCATTTATGGATGGAAAAGATATTTGAATCATGAGTTTCTCAGACTGAAAATGGTCAGGGTCACAGAGTCAGAAATGTTATTGTGGGATTTCTGTATTTATGACCATTACATGCGTAAATACCGCAAATAGCAAAGGGTAACTAGGTACACATATTGAAGAGCAATGCAATTTCTGGAAGACAATGTTTTTATTTTTAGCAGAACTTCATTGGTTGATTCAACATTTAATGAAAGCATTCAAGCATTTTTGAGAAATTATAACGTATAGTTTCTTG
>OY735208.1:65714267-65716767 GCA_963457665.1 Thysanoteuthis rhombus
AAAGATATCAATGTACTTATTTGAAAACAAGGTCATTATCTGCAACCAAGAGTATTTGACAATTCATGAATAGACAGCTCGCTAACAATTCTTTACGAATTACCTTTCCCCAAGGCAGTCGAACTTTGGTAAAAGTATATGAAACTTTAGTTCCGTCGATTATCAGGTCTAACAGGGTGATCCCTTTTGACCAACATAGAATTGTTCGCTCAGCTACATACAAGTACTGCCTTCAGATCGAGCGAAGATGATGAAATACACAACATCAGAATTTGAAAACTGTATGAAGCCGTTGGCCATCGCATACAGTAATAATCATTGGATTCAACTTTTCCACGGTGTTTGACTCCAGATCTCAAACCGAATCCCTCCGTAGAATAAGGACAAGAAGAACTTGCACAATTCATGTCCATGGGGTTTGCTTTGATATGTTTATTAATTTTTTTCTCAATTTTTGCAAAAATTGATCTGATTCAGAATGTTTTGTTCATGCTTGAAGGCATCCCTTAAATAAGTTCTAATAAAATGTTGAAATCCCCCAACCATCACCAACTGAGGGTATGCTTAGCCAGATGATATTGCAGGGTCACTTTGATACACATATTTTGAAACATACACTTGAAGCTTACCCATACTGTTTTAACTGTTTGGATGGACCCTGTCGGATGGCCGTCCTAATAATTAATAATAATTTACGAGCTCTTGTAGCTAAGATTCAATATACCATACACAGCATTACTTCTTTCAACGTGTACTTTAACAGGTGTTGTAGCACAAAATTTTGGTTGGTTTGTGCAGACGCATGCTGCTGTGTTGAATGCAACTATCATCATCATCAGGAGTCTTTTAACGACCGTTGTTGGACATGACCCTTCCCCAGGAGTTGCCACACTTCTCTATCATGGGCGTCACGGAGTCAGTACTTCCTGAACGTGTCTAGCTCGTCTCTCAATCTAATATTCTGCCGCCCTCGGTTGCACATTCGATCTTGGAGGATCCATGTTGTGAGTCGTGATGTCTTGGTTGTCTGCCATTCTTGCAACATGGCCAGCCGTCCGCCATTTGAGATCCGTAATGGATTCTATTAGTCCCTGATTCTTGTCTAATCTCAGATGTACTGCGCTGTCCTGTGGTCTCTCCATGCGAGGACCAGTATAATTCTTTCATGTGCAGGTTGCATGGTCTTAATTTACGGGTCTGTCTCTTGGTCAGGTTCCATGTTTCATCTCCATGTGACTATTTGGAGGATGCAATGGTTATACACCGTTGTCATTAGGATTAATGGGATCTTCTTTTTTTGAAGGTTGAGCTAGGTCTGCGCAAGGCTTGCCATCCTAGTGTGATTTCTTTTTCTTTCGAGGGTCTCATGGAAATTCGTTGTCCAAGGTAGATGTAGTGGTCTACTTCCTCCAGTTTTGTGTCCTCCATTTTGATCTTAATGTTTTTATCCCCGGTGTGGTTGTTGCACATGATCTTCGTCTTGCTTAAGTTCATGTGTCGGCTGACTTTCTTGCTCTCTTCATTTAGTTCATCTATCATTAGTTGGAGGTCGTGTAGGCTTTCTGCGAAAAGAGCAATGTCGTCTGCAAATCTGAGGTTTCTCAGATACTCGCCGTCTATTTTAATTCCTTTACTCCCCCAGTCTAGTCTTCTGAATATCATCTCAAGGCAGGCTGTGAAGAGTTTACGCTAGCTGGTATCACCTTGCTGAAAGGGGTCTGAGTCTTTATGGAACCCGCTAAAGGAGTTGCTGTGATTGTATATGTGTTTCAGCACTTCAACATATACTGGATCTATACCTTGTAAACTTATAACCTCCATGACTTTAGAGACTTCTACTGAGCCTTTTTGAAGTCGATAAATGCTACGGCAAGTGATAGTTTATACTCAGCTGCTTCCTCTTTCAGCTGATTCATCGAATGCAGGGGGTCAATGGTCGAGTAGCTTCTTCTAAAGCCAATTTGTTCACATGACTGGTTTTCATCGAGTGTTTCCGAGATTCGGTTAGAGATGATCTTTGTGAAAAGTTTGTATACACCGTTGAGTAGGCTAATAGGCCTGTAGTTGTTGTTATGATAGCAGTGTTCCAATCGTCAGGGACTTAACTGTGTTTTAGACACAAGTTGAAGAGGACAGCCAGTTTCCTAGTGATGATTTCACCCGCTTTTCGGAGTAAGTCGATAGTGATGTTGTTTGGTCCAGGGGCAGTTCCATTCTTTGTCTGTTTAATGGCTTCTTTCACCTCCCACGGGGTTACTTTTGGGAAGTCCCCTAGTTGATTGCTCATGTCTTGCGTATCTCACCCATTGTTTTGTAGTCCTTGTTTGGACGAATAAATTTCTTGGTAGAATTCTTTGGCACGTCCGACAATCATGTCTCAGTCCGTTGTTAGGTTTCCATTTTCTCTTGAGCAGATGAATAATTGAAGAAGTTATGGAAGACACTCATGATGATTATTACGAATGGAAGTAGTTTTAAGTAGATCGATAAATATCAGGAT
>OY735208.1:65724267-65759267 GCA_963457665.1 Thysanoteuthis rhombus
AAAACCCCAAATTTTAGAGGATCAATGTTTTGAAAATGTTGTTGAAAAATTCTCTAGTTTTTATGTCTAAAAATCAACCAAAAAATCATGTAAAAATGTTATGTTGAATTCAATCAGATCGAATTATTGTTGTTTGTCTTTTGTCGACCATTGTTGTTACCAGAATAATGCAACGTGTATTCTGATTTTATTACCTAAACCCGTCACTTAGCATGCTTATGGATATTGAGTTACGTTAGAATATATTTAATATTAGATCATACAGGTATTCCATACTTGCTGGCCATGCAAAAATATTTTTTGATTCTGTGTGTTCAATATATTTACATTGTTTCCTTATTATCCAAACAGAATCTATCCAAATAGTAGCACAATATCCATCATCTGAACATATTCAATACTTAACGAAATTATCTGATTTAATTTTATTCTAATTCAAGTAGTTTCACTAATCAAATAGACGAGCAAAGTGTTTTGAATATGATTTGCAGAATATACTTTTACTTCTAAATGGAATACACACTGTACGTTATGGAACCTCACTGGAAAGAAACGTACTTTCCACTATACCCTAACGAGATAGCTGTATTTTAATTTTTCTCTCGTCAAAAAAAATTAATAGTTATTTCAAATTTTCTTTCACACACACACACACACACACACACACACATATATATATATATATATATATATATATATATATATATATATATATATATACAAACATATATGTATGTAAATATATATATATATATACATGCACACATATATGTGTGTGTGTATATATACATATACATATATGTATATGTGTGTGTGTGTGTTTGTGTGCGTGCATGTGTGCTTCAGAGAAGGAAAGAGATAGAAAGAGAAGAGGAAGAGAAGTTATGTGAATCAATATCAACTGTTATACTAAATAACCAACAGCGGTGTAAGAGATCACGTAAACAACTTGTAAGAATAAATGAACATACTTTTAAATGAGGCAAGAACCGTCAAACATAGGTTTACAAACTCATGCAATTATTGAAGAAACCTGAAATGAAATGCCAAGAATCGAAGGGTACTATCAACTGTGGATTGTGGGTCGAGTCAAGTATACCAGTGAAATTTGTAAAGCCTGCTCAGGTCAGATGGATTAGGTAGTGTCTGCAGAAGAAATGAGATCTCAGTGCGTTGTTAAAATTGAACATATTTCTCTTTCCCTCCATACGCCATTATGATGAATTTTAAAATACTTATTTTTAGGATCACAAGGAAACATAATGAAACAGGTGCAATAGACTTGAAATTATGGAATTTTGAAAATGTTCCCCCCATTTCTCAATATCTACAGTATATACCCAGTGTGCGTAAACTCGTAAAATCCTCAGATATATGAGATAACATCGAGTTCCCAACAAGTACCAAACAAGATACATTATTTGTTTGCCGGGGGTTTACATAAGTTAAGTTCTATAATCCTTGGGTTGGCTAAATATTGTTAATCTGCGTTAGTTTTGTTTCCATGGAACTTGTTGGATCAAACAGTTTCAGGACGCAATGATAGTTATGATTTTTGTGATGTTATTAATTCTATCGATGGTTTCCGATGAAAAGTTCAAAGTCAGAAGAAAATTAAAGTGGGAGTAGGTTTATTGAACTCGGTTCAAACATGTCATTCAATTGCAATGCATAATTTAATAGAATAAAAAGCAATGTACGACCTAAGTTGATCTATGAGATAGGAAATGAAATCCATAGGAAACCGATCTTTGGAATTGTTTGGAAATCAAACACAATATCAGAACGAAAGTAAATGCCAACAAAATCCATCATGGCGAATCAAGTTTGATCATTACGTGTAGAAAAAAACAATCCCATGAGATATATTGGCAATTTTGAAAGTAGTAATAAAAAGAGGCATATTCAGCTAGAGGGGAACGACGATAGAGAAAATAGTCTACATATTACCGATGGCAAGAGAAAACAATCGAATGGAAATGAAATGACGACTCTAATAAAGACATAATTTGTGAAAGAAAAAATGGCTTCAATAAAGAAATAATTAACAACTAGAAATGAAAAAGAAGTGGGGAAAAAAATTCTCACGCTGGGGGGAGATGGGGAGAACAAATTGAAAAATTGTGCCAGGGGCGTTCGATTTAGGGACAACCAAAATTATTCTCAGCAAAAAAAAGACAAATATTGATGTGTTACGGTGTTTTTAGTTTCTGGGGAGAGCAAAATAAAAAAAATGTTTCGGAGATGAAGAAAGGGAGAGGGAGAGAGAGACAGAGTTGCGTCAGACAGTTATGACGGCTTTCAGAAATAAGCAAAACTCGTAAAAATTTCGCTTAGCGCTAGAAAATCGATTATCATATGAATGAAAGAAAAGTTGAATACAGAAAGGTATATATATATATATATATATATATATATATATATATATATATATATATATATATATATATATATATATATATATATATATATATATATGTACATATATATATATATATATTTATATATATATATATATTTATATATATATATATATATATATATATATATATATATATAAATATATATATATATATATATATATATATATATATATATATATATATATATATATGAATGATTTGATCGGATTGGATTTGGAGAGCATGAAAATGGGTATTTTCTCTTAGAGTTTACATTGTACACAGTTTCACTAAACAAAAAGAAAGAGTAGGCGGCAAATAAATATGAGATGTTTATTGATGGAGAGAGGCGTAAGGAGAGAGGGAGACGGATAGATGAAAAGCCGTCTTCATATATATATATATATATATATATATGAATATATATATATATATATACATATATATATATATATATATATATATATATAGTGGTCAAAGAATTTTGGACAATTTACTTTTATCACAATCTTGAAAAAACTCCTAACTACTACTACTACTACTACTACTGATGATGATGATGTATTCTCTTTCTATATGTTCATGTAATTGTCAGCAGTCTTGATTCTGTCGATGAAATGCTTATCACCAGTTCAATTATAGTTCATGGTAGGCTCAATTGTTGATACGGAAGACTACGATGGATAATTGCTTCGAATTTTGTAAACACCATTGTACTCAACTAGTTCGATTTTTGAAAGAAAGATAAGCTATAACGCTGACTTAGATGATTTCTGTTATTCAAATGAAAATTACAACAACTATTCAGAACGATTTTAATCTTTTCCTCAACTCATTATTTTTTTTAAGGAACAGTTACAGAGATAACCAGGACAAAAGACCAATGCATTTTGATTATTCGTTTCAACTCAATATTCTTCCTAGTTTCATGAGTGTGAAGTAAAATTTTAATCATTTCTGTTTTTATTTGTAGCAACCATTCCCTCCTTTTACCTCGATACTAGCACTAAAACTATCTTTCATCTAGATCGTGGCCCTAAAACTAACCTTAACACGACCGTCGATTGGATGAAATATATTTGTATCTCAGTCAGGATATGGTTGATGTAGTAGAATCATTCACAAAACATACTTTTTTGCTCTGTCTTCTGCAGATTCTCCCGGGTTTAATCCACCAATCTCCTGACAAAACGCAAAGGCTTTGAATCTTTATCAAGGTCACTTTTTTACTACTTCGACATTTCAATTTTAAATGTGTTTTTGCCGTTTGGCTTACTGTTTGTCTGGCAGGAGCTTGTCTGCTGTTGCTTTATCTGTGGAAGTAAATAAAACTTCACTCCAAATTGGAAAGGATTATTGACCATTTATTGTCATTATTGACCTGAATGTCTGTTCACTGAATGCTATGACTTCATATGAACTATTTTTAATATTGCACACTCTATTCATCCTTGAATTTTCTTAAGTCAACGGTCAGAACTGATAATGGTTTTTAAAAATACTTACCATACGCAAATTTTTGGACAGCAATATATCCATATTTTTACAGCAGCGTTTTGATACTGCACAGTTTAGTTATAAATAATTCCTGGTAATATCCGTATCGACCGTGTTATATTCCTGTAGGAATGATACATCCCTATTATATATGGATTAGAAGAAAATCAATCTTCAATAAAAATAAAAGTGGTCATGCTTGACACTATAACGAATGGGTGATAGAAAATAAATTGTAAACGTTAATCAACAAATAATTGTCCATCCTCAGCCAGAAAACTTATTTAAAATATCAACTCCACAGTCATGCTGAGAAACTAGAATGGGTATATTTTATCCCCACGATCAGAATAATTTGCAATACCACACTTTTGATTCATGCTGGTCAGGTTCAGGAAGTTAAAAGTCATTCATTGTGCTATGAATTGATATAAATCAGCAGAGCAATATTACTGCTGAATAGTGGGATTTATTGATTTAACGACTTAATTTTGGAAAAGTTTGACGTTGAAATTGCCTGAACAATTGTAGCTATTCCATGTTATGGAGCTCATTGAAAATCAAAGAAAACATCATCAGCATCAGTCTGATAGTATATCATCATCATCATCATCATCATCATCATCATCATCATCCTCATCATCATCATCATCATCATCATCATCACGTCAATTGTTGAACAAAGATCTTCCCTAAGATTTGGCACACTTCATGGAGTTATTACATTCAAAATACGTCTAGTTCGTCTCTCAATCTAATACTTCGCTAGCCCTGCTTGCAGATGTGATCTCTGGAGTCTTGATGTTCATCGGTCATTTGCCATTCTTGCAACATGACCAGCCAAATGCCATTTGATTTTTCTTGTGGCTTTTATATGTTCCAGACTTCTGTTTTCTTCCAGATCTATTGTGCTGCATTGGGGTCTCTCCATGCAAGGTTGAGCAATTTTTTTTCATTAGCACGTTGCATGGTTCTCAGTTTCCTGGTCGATCTCATGGTTGGTATCCATGTTTCAGCTTCATAAGTGACGATAGGGAAGATGCAAAAGCCTTCCCAAATATTGGCCAGACTTTTCTATTACGGGCGTTTCATGGCCAGAAGGTTTTTGAATATATGTAGTCCGTCACAGCATTTAATTTTCTGCTGTCATTAGTTTTGCAAGTGATTTCTTAGTGAATTGTGATGTGCAGTGATGTCTACAATTTTTGTAACATCACTTGTCTATTGCCAGTTCTACTCGACTTCATAATATCTCCAACTCCTGTTTTTCCTTAATATATCGTGTTGTCTTGTGATTATCCCTGTGGTGTTGATTTTGAATGTGATATCGTTTTTAGTTTGATATGTGATATCTTTTTTTGGTTAGGTTCGATGTTTCAGCATCATTGAAAACTATCGAGAAGATACATTGGCTCTTAAATTCTTCATTTATGGACTAATGCTATTGTCTTGTTCTTCCAAGTTGAGCTTAATTTTGAATAATCAGAAACTAATGCAAACCCCTGTCTGAATGCACACGTCTCTCTCCCCCTTTCTCTCTCCTTCTTGCTATGCATGCAGATATGTTTCCCCCCTCACTCTCTATCTCTGACCCATTCTATTCCTTTATTTCTCTTTCTCTCTCTCTTTCTCCTCTCTCTCTATATATATGTTTGTACATATTGCCAACATTTATGCACATTCCATATTTCTATTTGTGTTGACAATCTAATTTGGTCGGTCTCAAAAGGCAGCCTATCACAAACCTAATTCCAATAATCAACGTATGTGCCTAATGAGTCATAAGTTTATACTTAAGAACTATGAGTGCTCAACCCTTGGCAGCGTAAAAGCCTAAACCGGTGACCAGAGTGCAAAGGTCAGAGCGACATGTTTCTCTTGCCAAATGTAGCGATTAATTGAGTAAATCCTCTCAAACAGAACATTTTACAAAACTAATTAGGAAAATCCCAATTTGGACTCGTTGGAGTTCTAACGAATCTTTGAAACTGAATGGAATGATATATCATCTCTATTGTTATAAAGCAGGGCGTGCTGACATGTAACTCTCAGCGTTAGAAGCCCTTCTAATGTGGAAGAACGCAATATTTCGTGTCGAAAATGTGTGGAGAGGCAACAATGAATTTAATCCGATCGAGTTCGTCATTCAATTGTAACCGTCTTATAACTGACGTTTTTTGGCAGCATGTGTTGTTAATGGTGATCAATCAGACAATTAGAATGAGAATTCTTGATTATGTGTTATTTCTTCTACATTTTATAGGGAAGAATAAACTAAAGATTCTAAATTTTCAGAGGTAACATGAGCCACCGTTGTCAAATAAAACGAAAGGATTCATTTAGCAAAGAATTATATAGCAAACTGAACTTTCCACTGAAACTCATTATTTTCCTACGAAGATAAAGCGTCAATGCTCATATTTCTTGAAGCTGTCGCTCTCTTGGTGTGGCTAGAACGCACAGCGCATACATGCATAGTCTATCAGTCACCAAATCCGTGTAAATACTAATGAAGCACACATTAACTTAGTATCTAGTCTTACTTTAAGGTCTTTAACAATGGCAATAATGGAAAAGTGATTAACATGTTTAGCCTACTCTAACAAAAGATGATGTTACCAAGGCACTCAGCGAGATCTAAAATCACCTGCAACAGATTTTGTATTAACTAATTATCATTTTTCCCAGGAATTGCAAATTAAATAATAACTTGCTAAAAAACACTTGACGATGATTTTTGTGTTTACGTAGTTATATATTGTGCGTTTTCCTCGTTGCTTGTATAATATCGTCGCACACATGATTGGCAAATCATAAGTATCTATAGCCGTATTGCTCGGTAATCGGATAAAGTAACAGATAACTAACTTAATATAACTCCTGTTCCGTGATGTGTCACTCACGGACGTCAGGTCTCTCAACTGTCACTCCTGTTGAGCCTAATTTTGACTTGCGCTCCATGAATGAGTATCACGTCGAATGTGAAGAGACACAATCGTGAAAAAGGTTTTAGAATGATAACAGGCGAATCTACATTGCTTACCATCGTTCTGACAGTGTACCCGAATGGCATTGGATTTTTTTATGTATAAACTTTAAAAAATGTTTCCAAGATTTTTGATATTTGCTCAAAGATTTATATGACTTACATTCAACACTCCGTCTTTTTCTTACCGATTTTTGCTGGCTCCTTTCCAAGAACCGATAACACGTGATTGCAACCCTGCTATCTGCGAAAGGATGGCTTTGTTCCTGGCACTGGGAAATTGTCCAATGCCTACAGCAGACCAATACGCATTCGCTCGCCAGGTATCCCTCAGTGTACATACATTAATAGTCATGATCACACGCATTTCCTTCCTTAGAAGCCGCCCCGTCGATCTGATACCGGAAGCTATATCAATAGTGTAATCAGATAGCTCATCGCAGTCAATCGCTTTGTTATAAGCGATTGTATTTCCGACGAAAATGTATGTAAACTGTATCTGTGCATTTGTATGTGTTTACCAAAGACCATTGCATTCATTCGAAGCAGAGTTACTGGAACGGGGTTTGTTGTTATTGATACTAATCGCACAAATAATGGCAGTGGTATGAGTACGATTTATATCATAAGTACTTCCATTATGGACAATTTTTGCGTATAATAATTGTTTGTAAAAGTCGTACTAAGAAATGTTTTCTTTGTGTGGTCAAAATGATATATAAAGATAAAGATTTTTTTACAAATGTTTTATATCTATTTGTATATACATTATTCTATACGTGAATTTTAGTTAGGGCAAAAGAATCTGTAACAACACTGACTTGCATAATTACCATATATATATATATATATATATATATATATATATATATGTATATATATAAAGAGAAAGAAAAAGGGAAGGAGACGAGTGAATACATACTGTTTTGATAGATGACCAAATATGAATATATTCTCTTGTCTCGGTAAGTATTTCGTTTCCAGTTTCAACTGAGATAGCTGATCTTATGTAACACCCATATATATATATATATATATATATATATATATATATATATATATATATATATATATACACACACATATATATATACACACACATATATATATATATATATATATATATATTTATATTTATATATATATATATATATATATATATATATATATATATATATATATATATATATATATATGGATGTATATCCCAGAAAGCTATTCAGCTTCAAACACTTATTTTATAAAAATTGTCAATGCAAAATATGTATTTTTTTTCGGTATTTTTGCATTGTTCAATATTTAATTTTTTCTCTACCAGGTAACTGTTTTCTGGATTATAACAAATAACAACTATATTAGCATGACACCCCAACAGTGTTGATTATATATATATATATATATATATATATATATATATATATATATATATATATATATATATATATATATATATATATATACATTGTTAAATTACATCTCAAATATTACCATTTTCATCCCTTTGCTATATTTGTATTTGAACTGAATTGCAAATACATAAGTAAAACTGTTAAACGAAATGTATATTTAAAACGTATCTTTCCACTTGTATGAAAATAGATAGTTTGTATACGTGACACAATTCAAGTACACTTTAATTGTAAAAAACGCCATTTATGTAAGCTGGAAAGGGTAATCAGACCGATGGTATTCTATGTCAAGTATCTATTTACTTCCACCTCAACAATTTCGGAGACTTGAGCACCCATAAGAAATGGCTTCAGCCAATGCAACCGAAGTCGAGAAGGCGTCAGGACCAGCCCGACCTGTCTTTCTTAATGCAGCCGGACAGTGCAAAGATCCGAACCACAAGGCTAGAAAAAGAGTAAATGGGGATGACTCTGTCTTTGCTTCTCAGTTTGAGGGTCGGACTCTTGGTTAGGTTCCATGTTTCCAATCTATAGGGAGAACGTATGTAATTCAAGATTTGAATATTTGCCGTTTCAATGTCTATCAGCAAAGAAATGATGTACAGTTTATCAGTACTACAAGACGTTGATAAATGCAATTCTGATTTGTGCACGTAGTGATTCATTATGGATGAGATGTACCATAAATTATTTGCCATTTGTTCAGGGGTCAGTATGTTGGACGCCTGAAAGACGGTGATTGAACTGATTGAGCAATAAATGTGTGATACTCCCTCCAAAACTGTGTCAGTGTTACATAGCGAGTTTGTAAAACAATCTGCATGGTTACAATAACTCGTTGATGTGAAACAGGTGTGAAACTTAGCTGATGTTGTCATCACTGTCATCATCACAGAGTCGTTTACTGTTTGGGTACCGAATAGAATACTCGCTGGGGGGCAATTTCAAAAGGCTCATTAAGAAGAGAGGAAATTCATCAAAAACAATATTTTATCATCTCAGTCGAACAGTGCAGTCGAGAGATTGTCCATTCCAGCTGAGAGGAATAATAATACTATAGTTGATAATATCATAATAGTACATTTCTTGAGAACATTATCATTAATATTTCAATTGTATATTCCTAATCCACTGTTTGTCTTGTATAAAGGCAGACTAACAGTCAATCTCTACCCACGTTCTCTCTCTCTCAGTTACTTCACCTCTCTTTGTTTATTGATTGACCAATCCTCTCTGTTATCCATCTAGATTCCATGTAGTTATGTCACTATCTATATGCCCGTCTAATCTATTCATCTGTCAGGGTTTTTTCACCCTGTCTCGGTGGAGGGTGGGTCACTTTATTATGAAAGTTCTGCTGTACAAATCAGAGTAACTAAGTGTAATTTGACAGAAATTGGTAAATTGTACTCAGACCAAGATTTGCCAACAATTGTCAAAAAAAAATCAGAGGGTGTTTGTATTTTTCCCTGCTGAACTGAGGAAATCTTTAGACTACAGTGAGCCTCCCAAAATCAATTACAAATACGGCATGGGAAGTTTATAGAATCCGTGAAAACTCATAATGAAAAGGAAATCTAGATTCTTCGAAAATAATGATATATTTTATGACGCAGCTTTATAAATTTCGATGTTACGTGAACAGTCACGAGCATATACATTAATGCAATTGAGAAGAAAAAAAACGGGTTAATATTCCTCATTATATAATTACTGGATCAAACCCCGAATTTTTCAAACACTTTTTTACTCAATTGCCCACCTTCCATCAAACTGACATTGAAGTCATTTTATTACGTTTTGAGAGTATGTAGTTGGCAGCTAAACTTTTTCAACTTTTCACACGAATGAAATACGTCATACGTCAAGAAACCAGTTGATCTTGATTTGAAAGAATCGCCGACATCATTGGATTTCTATAATATCATCAAAAAAGTACTGGATTTTTCCGTTGTGTAAGAATGTTTTTTTCAAAATGTATTTGTTTTAATTACCAAAATAATTGCCATTTAATGGAATGTATGATTGCTAAGGACAGAGAGCAATAATTACATTATTTAAAAAGTACATTAAATTAGCATTATAAACACGAGATGAAAACCAACCACGAGAGGAAACTGGCTTTAGAAGAAGCTACTCAATCATGGACCACATGCATTCGATAAATCAACTGAAAAAAAAAAAAGCAGCAGAATATGAACTACAACTCGCCGCAGCTCTCATCGACTCCAAAAAAGTGTTTGACAAAGTAGAGATTCCTAAGGTCATGGAGGTCATCACTTGGCAAGGTAGAGATCCAGTATATGTTGAAGTGTTGAAACATATATACAATCACGGCAGCTCATTTATCAGGTTACATAAAGACTCGGACCCCTTTCAGCTCCTGAAAGGAGTAAGACAAGGTGATACCAGCTCACCTAAATTCTTCACAGCCTGCCTAGAGATGATCTTCATAAGGCTAGACTGGGACAGTAGAGGGATCAGAATAGACGGTGAGTATCTGAGCATCTTCAGATTTGCAGACGACATTGCCGTTTTCTCAGAGAACCTACACGACCTCCAACTAATGATTGATGATCTAAGTGAAGGGTTTTTAAGTCGGCCTACACATGAACTTCAGCAAGACAATGATCATGTGCAACAACCACATCGGAGATAAAAACACTGAGCTGAAGATTGAAGAATCTTAGATCACATGCGCAACCGAGGCCGGCAGAATATTAGATAGAGAGACGAGCTAGACAAATGCAGGAAAGTACTGACTCTGCGACGCACATGATACCAAAGTCTGACTATGGACTATAAAAGACTGATGATGATGATGATGATGATGAATTGATACTCAGAGATCAAATGAGGACAGAACCAAGTAACAATGATCAACAAGAAAAAGAAAGAAGCTTATAGCTATCTGGCATAGGGTTTGATTTGTTCTTTTTGTTTTTGTTCTTTTTCTTTATGACCTATTAGCTTGGCACAATCTGTTATCAGAGCATCTATATCTGGAAATTTGATGATGATCGAACCCACAAACATTAGCAACCAAAACCATTTTGCGGCTCATTGCTACAAATTAGACTCTCTGAGCCATTCCTTTCCATGTAATCGACATAATGAAAAGTTTCACAAATATATATCTGGTTTTACTTTTTTTTTCTGTTTTTTTTTTAAAGACTATGCTACATTCATTTTCACTTGTCTTTCAGTGGATTCATCTCGATTGTTGCTACAGTATCAAAAATGATTAATCTCTAAATTTCTCATCCAAGGTGCCGTTACTATACTGCGTAGTTCGTTTTTTGGACAAAATACCGTATGCCAGTCATTCTGTTTGGATTTCTTTAACACAGTATTCCTGCTGCGCCTTCCAATCTCATCATTTTCAATTTCCGTTTTTTATCCGTTTTTTTTTTCTTCCTTTATTCTTTCCAAAGAGGTTTGTGTATTCACTCCTGATTTTGAGTCTCAAAGGATTTAGAAGACGGCTAATTCTGACTTCGTTTACCGCTGTCATTATTTGATGTTTTCTATGTGCAATGATATTACGAACTACCTAATCAGATTTGAAATTTGATTTCCCTAAATAATTTTCTCTTTTTTTTAATGAAAGCCACTCGAGGCTTTTACTTCTGCAAAATAATTTTTCCCACGGTTCCAGTATCTATAAATAGAAATGTTCATCTCAAAGTCCAAATAAGCTTTGAATAGATAGAGGCTCAATTTGAGACGAAAGAGCGCCATGTATTGATAACTCAATCCAAGATTATACTACATGCTGAGTTGGACAACTTGCAAGAAGATTCAAGGCATCGGAATTCTGTCATTTTGATTGGACTCTTATTTTCGACCAAAGTTGTCGAGTTTTGTCATGTCTTGAAAACTTTAGAGTTAAACCCCCAAGGCACGCGATTACGCCCTCAACATCCCAACCCTTTTCCAAGAGGCCGGAATTCCGTAAAAACAGATAGATTTCCGTAAAGCAAGATCCGACTCCAGAATGGCGACAGTGATAGGAGTCTGAAGGAACCAGAGAGTATTGAATTAGATGTAAACAGTGGTTGGTATCTGGTATTTTCCTTTTTCTACCGACCAGTTCCTCCCTAGACACATGGCACAGTTTATCGTGCATGACTCAAAGAAAGAGAGGACGTGGAACCTAACTCCATATAGATAGTCACTTTCTTCCTCTATGATGACCTTATCAATATTTTGAAGTACGCTACAAGGCCAACCTTTAGTGTACATCTCGTTATATGACAAAGAAAGGCTTACAAACTTTAAAAAAAAAACGGTTTTCCTTCGTCTATTATTTAGATGTAGGTTCTGTTTACATTTGTGAATAGAAGCTCATTTTATCACATATTTAGTTCAGGGTTTAGGCCTTTTTTGTTGCGGTTTAACTCTGGCTGAGGGTCTGTGTTGTGCAGAACAACTGCTGATAGTTTCTGTTATAGTGTAAATTGACGTCTTATCACATACTCTGCAGTATCTCATCTGATAAACCTTAGAATATTAATCTACCTAATGACTGAATTCTTATTCGATATAATGCAGATCTTTATTATTTTTTATTCCATGGTCAATTAAGCCTCTAATATATCAAATGAGAATTGTATCTTATTTTGAAAAAAAATCACGTTCAAATACATTAAAGATATATCAAAAAACAGCTGAAAAGGGGGAATTAGCAAATCAACCCAGGAATCTCGAAAGGCTTCAACGAAATAAATAAGTTTATTTATTAGGATGTCAAATTTGATGATGAAAATAAATGCACTTGACTAAACATAAAGAGCAATGACAACATATCCTCCCCAAAAGAATGTATAAGAAATGAGCATAAATTATCATGGATGTGATTTAGAATCTGTTGTGCGACTTTGATGACCTTTCGTTTAGTTATTACACGGATCATTATTTTAACGTTAACAAGACGGTTGATGACCATCCCCTGTCCTATAGCCGGACATGTTGAGATGAAATAAGGTGTGATCAAGAATTGCCGTGAGGTGTAGTTGATTGATGGCTTAGGATGGCTGATGTTGGATGGGTCTGGGTGGCGTACTTGGCTCTGGTATACTGAAAGTAGTGTTGTTTTCGAAGCAACAACCAATTTGGTTCATGAAAAAAATAAAATTCAGTATTTTGAGTAGTAAATATCACAGAATTTATTTAATTGAGTACTTTTGGCGAGAATGGATGGAGTAAACACATGTTGATCAAAGTGTTTCATTTCAAAAAATAGTCTGACCTACTTACAATAGTTATTCAACTATTACAGTGTGTTTACACAGTTCATTTTCTATGCTATTTTGTTTTTGAAGTATTTGAATCTTTTTATTTCCACAATTGACACATCCTTCGATAGGGGGTAGGGGTGATACAATTACTCATGGGAACGAAGCTGTACATACGTACATATCTATCTATCTATCTATCTATCTATCTATCTATCTATCTATCTATCTCTCCCAAAGGTTACTAAGGTACGTCAACTGATTAGCTTTATGTAATATTCAGATCTAAAATGGTACAAGACTAAAAAGGAAACGAGTGCGTGCTTCTGCTTTTATGTACTGAATCTGATCGCACGAAAGAAAGAGATTATATCAGCTTCGTTACATAAGCAGAATTTTGAATCCAAGCCAGAATATCTGTAATTGGCAGCGAGAAATATTTTTCTCTACACGACTATTTCGTACTGAATGTAACAACAAAATCTCCATCAATCTATCGACTTATTTGTCAAGAAGCTGAAAAAGTCAGATAAGGAAACATGATTGCAATGTCCTATTTTTTTTGTTTGTTATTTCTTTAATCTAGTTTTCTTTCGTTTTATCACGGAAGATTCATACACAATAGTATGTGCGTGTTCAGGACTGAGATATTTATCGTGGCTTCTATCTACACTGAAGGCACCAGCTGAAAATACCATATAGAATAGTTCCATAGAAAATGAGTTGAAACCAGAGAAATTAAAGGGAGATTTAAAAAAAAATCAATAACGAATACAAGAAAAAGTATCAACTATTAATAATCAGAGGATTTTCATCCGGCTCATTTTTCTCTCCAGGTAATTGCAGACACAACTTATGATTATGCATCTGTCATTCTGTTTCATTAAACAATGTAAGAAGATAAGGTCATGAAAAATTACTTAATTTTGTTTAATTGCAATATTGTTTATTTCTATACATAAGGTAGATAAGACACATCTATACACATATGTATATATTGACGGATGAAAAGATCAGATTAGGGGAAAAGAAAGAGAACAAACAAAAGGGGAAGAACGGCTTTGTAATTACCTTATGTAAGGATTTTTAAAAGAAATGAAAAAGAGTTACTTCCCATGGCGTATACGGCATTCAAAGCAATGATGTCATCTTTAAAGAGAAAAAAAAACTATCGAGATATGACATTTCTTCTAGAAATTGTGTTTTTTTTACGCGATCAAAAAGTTAGTCATAGACTCAACAGCTAGCCAAAATATGGATCCATGTCTCTCCCAAAGTAATTCGTGCCAATAGATTAAAAAGGTAGCAACTGAAGTTTCAAATCAGTCCGCTGATTATATTCAGGATTTCAAGGATAAAAATACCTTGACCATCAACATTCAGAAAAATATTTGTGGTTTCAATTTTTACAATGGCATGTCTTCCTTGCCTTGAAAAACAGCATTCAGGATCCTGGATTGCATCTGCAGTTGAATAACATTCCTGCCACTTGTAAAACAAGCAGTTATCCCAACCATCTTTGTATCCCTCCGAGAAATCTTGGAGAGCAAAACGTATTGTGATAGCAGGTTGATACTGCAGAATATATAGTTATATCGTTAACTCTTTTCAGTGAGTTTCCAAATATTTTTTCTAGGATGAGCCAAGTTTGATATGAACGTAGAGAAATTGAGTTAGGAATAGTATTCTAATTGCATAAATCATGATAACACCTTTTTATTGAGGGCAAATGATATTGGGTAACACGATGTTTGTTAGTTAAGCAACTCCTTATGTATTAGTCAACAACTTTGAAATATACATTAATCGAAGCGATTAAATCATCAGAGTAAAACTATTGCTATTTAATAAAAGGTTTGGCCTATTACAGCTCTGCAGTTTTGATCATCATCATTATATTTATCATCATTATCATCATCATCATCATCATCAACTTTAACCTTTTATCGTCCTGCGGGGGACATAGACCTTCCCCAGAATTTACTACATTTCTTCATTGTTGATGTGATGGGCAAGTACTTTCTGAATTTGTCTCGTTTGTCTCGCCATCTAGTATTCTTCCGGCCTAGGATGTATAAATGACCCTTTGAGGTCCATATTGCAAGTCGTGATATCCATAGGTTGTCTACCGTTCTTACCACTTAGTCAGCCCATTGCCTGTTGAGTGTCCTAGTAAACTCTATGATGTCTCAGACTTCTGTTTTCTCCTTGATATATTGAGCTGTCTTGTGATCCCTACATATGATGTGGAGCATGATTCACTAATGTCCACGTTTAGGGACTAAACTGGTTCCCAAACTCTGTATTTGTTGTAATACTTGTGAGGATATACATATATATATATATATATATATATATATATATATATATATATATATATATATATATATATTCGATGGTGTTCTCAAAGATTGATGTTTTTATGGAAATATGCATAAATGAACGTCAAAAGAGCAGTTTAATTCTTGCTAACCTTTTGGTACTGGAAATTTAGCCAGACTGCAAATAAATCTTCTTCTCCCTTTTCTCAAGTAATGAGGGATTATCATTATCCAAGTGTTTTTGACCGTTATACTCATCCCAGTTCATATTTTTGAGTGCAATTTTTCGGTAGTTGTAACTTATGTCATTCCTAGATGTAAGACAAGAAAGTTCTTTCTTTCTCTTCTGAGGTGGTGAAAGAAAAAAAAAAGGCATCAAACGGAAACAATGAACATCAACCAAAGCGCTTGTAAATTGGAGAACGAAGACTGATAAAGGAAGCTCTCTTTCCCCACATGAAGAGGGTACAACGACTGGAATATTGCTTTCAAAAAGATGGACTGATATGAAGACAACAGTCCAAAAACACATACAAAGAGTGTAAATGATTAAAATAACATGTGTTCAAAAAGAAACTGCGAATAATGTGGATAACCTGACAAACTGTCCACACATTTCGATGGTTGATTGATAAATACAAAGTGTTCTTAACTCCAGAATCGTATTTATTCGTGAAACTTTTTTTCACGTAAATATCACAAACGTGTTACAAAAATATAAAATGCGTATATTTTATCAGTAATATTTGCATTTATTAGCAATGACTGAAAACTTTCGAAAATATATCACACAAAATAGCTGAGGATTTGGATTATTTTGGGCTACTGTCTTTTCAACATCTGATCTGTATGTGTGAACGTATCATTTTCTTCTGTTGAAGATTTTGATAGCGGAATCCGTGCTAATACTTCACTAAACTGGTGATCACAAGTCAAATTAGTGTTGCTCAAACCAGTAGCGATAATCTTTCACTACGTTGATTGTATGATAATATGACACACACACACACACACACACACACATAAACACAAAATAATCGTCCAAAAATGCGTAAGTTGCAACACCCTGAAAATACATTCAGGGAATACTGAGTCATGACTTTGCTATATCTTTTGACTGAATGTGAGATCAAAAATTAGGTTCAAGACTATTTGTATTCTAGCATTGTATGTCCTAATATCTGAGAGAAAGTTTCTATAATGCAAACAGCGCTTTATTTTAAGGCACTGCACAATTTATTGTTCGAACCCTTTCTCTGTTTCAATATTTTGACATCGATGGTGGCGAAACACGCTCATTCGTGTAATTCTGTAGGTGCTGTCGTTACAGACAACTTAGAAGTGTTTAGATCGCCCCCACATCAGAAACCGGAGATGGTTTTAATCAAAGCACCGGAGATGGCATAAAGACATCCATCTGTTGTGTGTGCCATCAATTCGCTTGATAAAATATTCTTCTCCCTTTCTCCACTCTCTTTCTTCCCATATATATATATATATATATATATATATAATATATATATATATATATATATATATATATATATATATATATATATAGTTTTGTGTGTGTATGTATGGACATAGATGTACCTGTATCCAAATGCCAGGTCTTACACACACACACACACACACAAACACACACTCACACACACATATATATATATATATATTGAGAGAGAGAGAGAGAGAGAGAGAGAGGGGGGGAGGGAGAGAGAGAAACGAGACGGAAAGAGAAAGGAAAAAAAGGTGTGAGAGAGAGTGTTATTGAGGTTGATGGTCAACGTTGGATGACAGACTTTCCTCTGAAATCAGAGTCAAAAAATTAAGTATCCGCTAAGTATATCTTGAAAAGAAAACCGATTAATAATGTGTGTTCCATCAATCTTTATTCACATCAGTCATGGCTGATACCAAGTCAACCAGGAATAAACAGACATATTTCAAGTACAGACGAGAGGACGTTCTGCTATTTATATAATCATATTACCTTATCTTTGTAATATTCCTTGTCATATATGGTCGCTTTGAGAAGTATCGCTGAAACAAACATATTTGATTTCTAAAGGAAGAGAGAGACCGTACAGAAGTGCAAACGACGAAAAATAGCTGTCACAACGGAAAAAGGAATACAATGCAATAGGATAATCAGACAATGATCCGAGAAATCAGGCAGAGCGTATTACTAATTATGCAAATATTTATAATCACAAAGAAAATCTGACACTGTTATAATCTTCTGGAATATAACTCCGAATCTAGCAACCAAATTTATAGAAGTGTCATTTTGTTTTACGCCGCGCTGTTTATTGAAATGAAATGTTGCTCAACTTAACAATGCATGAAATGAAGATAAAAAGAATTACTTTTTTTAAAGGATTGCTGCAAAAGGAGACGGGAGGCTGTGGAAAGGCAGGAAGAAAGAAAACATTTAGTCGTTTATGATCTCACAGTGAACACTATCAGAATCCCTCTCATTGTAAAGAATTCCTCTTCAGATTTCTCCAGTCCAATCGAGATTCAAGTTCCAGTATATTCATACACAACTTCAAAATTAGTTTCCGCCAATGCTCTTCACGATCATGATCAGTCAACTCATTATGGTTAGTGACATGTTGTAAGGCTAACTCTAGCGTATACGATTTTCTCTCACTGTAGAACATAGATATTTCCTATCTCTTTCAATGAGAGGCTCGATTGCATGACTCCCTGCCATACCTTAGCGGCAAACTTTTCAATCCTGATTCTCCAAATTGTATTTTTCAAAGGCGTTTACTGTCCTACCAACACCAATCTATTAGCCCTTTGCCCTCTTTGTTTTTCTTTTCTGTATTTTGCACTTTTGTTGCTTGATTACCTATAGGATATTCTTTATCATAATCCTCTCTCTGATATTTATCTCTGAAGTTGATCTGTTTCTACATCTAAGAGTTGTGTTAACCTCTTTTTATGGCTTTTTGTACTTCAAAATTTCCCATCCATACACTGTAGCTGATATCATGCAATAGTATATTTAGAATATGTTAGCGGACTGCGTAATTTTTGGAGGGTATGTCTATTTATCGAAAAGATTTGCAGTTAGTTTTTGGGAACCTAATTCAATTTCCTTTCTTTTGTTCTTGTGTTGTTCATCTTCACGTGTATGTTTGGTTTCGTTAATTTATATCACATAACAAGTTTTGTAGATTTTCCACAGTTTTTGATGGTTGTTAATTCTCAACCCAGTACCTCAAATTATTCAAATATTCCCCTCCATTTTGATTTGCACGTTTCCTCTGTTTGTTTTCATTTAGGCTCACTGTAAGAAAGTTTTCGGAAGAACAAATCCCATTATCTCGCACGTAATCATCTTTCTGACTTCTTTTGTCTTATTATGTACTAACCCTCTATTTCTCTCTTTCTCTCCCTCCCTCTCCCTCTCTCTCACTCGAAATATATATATATATATATATATATATATATATATATATATATATATATATGTATGAGCGTGTGTATATATGCGTGTCTGTATATGTATGTTAGTGCATGTCACAACATAAATATATGTGTGTATCAATGAATTTAACGAGTATGTATTTATACTCCAAATTTATGTATGTATATATATATATATATGTGTGTGTGTGTGTGTGAATATATCCATATGAATAGATTGATAGATACCCCATGTACACGCACATGTATATGTCTATGTGTGTGTGTGAATATTAATATGCATAAACAATTACATACATTTATATAGTATGCAATTATGCACTGGCGCCGGTTAGATTTGCTTTCTCTGACACTTAAATTACGATGGCCTCTCTTGAATGTAAAGTAGTGCAAAGATGAAATGAACTTTTAAATCAAATGCAATCTCGTCTCTTGATCCCTCAATTCATTTCAAGATGTTCGATGCAAATAGAGGCTGCTGAAGCCATTTCACCACTTCCTTTGATTACAAAAAAATGGAAAATATCTTTTCACAATCCCATCTCGCGGTTTCTCTGTCAACAGATATTTTAAGTAAATTCTGCTATTCATGGACAAGATATAATCTATTTCAATTCAATGCTCTGATCGCAATGTATTTTCGCAAGCTGAACAGGTCAATGCTTCAATCTTTCTTCCATTGTCTTCATGGAACTTCTTCCATTCATCTTCATTGAGCATTTCTTTCTCTTATTTCTCCTTCTGTATTTTCATCGGTCATTAATTCATTCATAGCTCATCATTTGTAATCAGACCAGTAGCCAATCCAGAGTTCTGGGGGTTCGGGGAGAAGGCATTGTCATGCATTCCTGAGCGTGGTTCAGAGCATGGTCTCCTCTATTCAAACGAGATCGCCGGCTGTTTACGGTACCTTGAATTCCCTGACGGTTGATCAGCTACTTATTGATCTGGATTCACGTTGCAACACATTTCATTGAAAGATTGTTATGGTCAAAGTAAATTCTGTTCCTGATATCACGGGAGTTTTCCACCCGAAATCAACTTGAATAGATTCGAAAAAAAAAAGATCTATATTCAAGTGAATCTCGATATTATCAATAAACTGATCCAAATTAGGCCCAAAGAGGCTCAAAGGGTCTCCCCTTCCCCCCCCCCCCGATAAAATGCTCTTCATAAGATCCTCAGTGTTTTATTGATGCCAATTTCCAAGTTTTTAGTCAGAGCAACATAGCCAAGAGAATCGAGACTCTCCCCCCAAAAAAATCAGCCAATTCTAATTGATTCTGTTGCTCAAATCTCCACCACAATCATTAATTGCATAGACGTACCATCAAATTTGAAGTCATGTGGAAGAATTCCCGTCGGAGAATAAATACAGCCAGAATAAATTCTATCTCTGACATTGCAGTGTTTGCCACGGGTATCATCTATAATAGAGTAAATATCAAGACCTTACAGATAAAGCAGTTTAGATGAAGCATATTAACGGTCAAACAACTTTTTTTTTACCCATTATGAATGACAGTTTTAGAAAAGGTCGAGAGGTATAATGACGGAAATTTCCAAGTGTATACACGAATCACAATTATCAAGGGCGCTGGAACAAAAAAAAAAAAAAGGAAACACGCACATACATACAAATATATATATATATATATATATATATATATATATATATATATATATATATATATATATATATATATATATATATATATATATATATATATATATATTAATGGATAGATAGATAGATAGATAGATAGATAGATAGATAGATAGATAGATAAAAGGGGATAGAATCATTTGCCATCTTTGATGGCTATGAATGTTACATTAATTGCTCACGACGAAGCGGGGGAGTTGATAAAGATAAAGAGAAAGCACAAAGGGAGTCATGTATGAGGACAAGAAAGCACAGAAAAAGACAAAAATTGAAATAAGAAGACTATTTAGGGAATAAACTCACTGTAATTCTACAGAGATATCACCGAATTGATAGGTTTATCCCGATGAGTTTAATGATAATCTTGATTCTTCAGCATCCAAATGTTTCTACATGATCATTGTATTTATTTTGGGGAAAGGCAAGTGAAATCATAAATATAATTGATTCTGACTATATCCGTTCTAAAATACATTTTTTTAAAAATGAACTTCAACTTTGACTCATCAGTTGTACAAATATTGATTGTGATGGCGAGTTTTCTCAATGTTTGATTCAATTCTCCGGAATTCTATTTACATTTTCTTGTACCACTTGAATTATACACATGTTCCACATCATGTGTAGTTTCTAGTGGTCAAATAACCAACAGCCCTCTGAAAATATTCCGTTGTTGTCAGCATTGTCTGTGCATTTCATCTCTAGCTAGGAGTCCTCGTTTTGTGATAGTTTCCATTGAGTAACTGAATAAAAAAGCTTTTTACAGTCATTTCTTCAATGGATTCAGCAGTTTTTGTTCAATTTTTTTACATTTTTTCGTATGAGTTTCTCAGCCCATGATCAGAGGGCTCACCTCATTCTAGTGCAGTGTGTCTTTATCCTTCACTGACTTGGTTTAGGTGATTTAACTGAATGTGAAAGTTCAAGATATTTCTCTATTCTTCCCTCGGGCTCATGACATTTGTTTGTGTCATAGACCGTAAGTTGGTGTCAAGATTCATGATAATAAGCACCTAATAACACTATTGAGCGAAGAACATAATGATAACAGCTCTGGTTGGTCACTCAACAGAGATTGTTGCAAACCTATGCCTCATGGCAGCATGCCGTGGTAGGATGATCAATTAAAAAAGAAATTGGTTCGATGAATGAACATGTATCTTTTCTCGCCTTTTGTAGTGTTGGCAGTGATCATTCAAAGTCAGGGTCTTTTAAAGTATAGTGTGCAATTTAGCATAACTTGTATCACAAACCGGAGCTAGTTGATGGGGTGGATGATTTCAAAACCAAGATAAAATATGTTTTGTCGACATATTAAAGAGTGATTATTCTTTTAAATAATCAGTTTATCAGGTTCATTTTCCTGCTTGTGCACTGGATAAACAAACACAGCCAAACAGAGAGACAGACCACTTTGAAAACTGTAGAAAACTTGGCTGACCTTTTAGTTGACAGATTTGATTGAAGATTTCTAATACTTTGACATTCAAGCTGATCAGGTCATTCGAGTGAGGAGAAGACATCTGTCTTCAGTAAACAAGGAAAAGCAAATGTATCAAAACTTGGAATGCCTCCGCCAGCGTACAACAAGGTGGAGACAAGAAAGGTTAGAGAAAAAATTGAAATATACCAGGTTCTCGCTTTGCTACGAAAAATATGGAACATTAACGTTATTTTTATGACAATAATAATTCGGTACCTAACAAAAACAAAAACAAAAAAAAACATTCAAAAACAAAACATTAAAAAACAAAACTAAGCAAAAAGAACAGTACAATCAAGATTGGGTGATGTTCAGTTTCGAGAAAAATCGACGATGTCACAATTACTCCAGATCTAAAGTGTGTGAAGATTCTGAGAACAGTGGGTATTTGTACGGGAACTTGCTGTTGCTCAATTTCAAGTGACAGCTACCTGAAGTCTGGTTTGAACATGCAAACGCATGTCATTTGGGAATTTAAACGGATCACCTGATCCAAGAAAACTGTTCTAGTTGAGAATAAAATGAAAAGATTTCTATAAAAAGTGGATCTCTTTGTTATGACAAATAGGTATGTCCATTCCGCTCGTGAGCTGGAAAAATGTAGGAGTTTAAAGTAACAGTAATACCAGTTCTGGTTAGATCTCCAGATATATCCCCTAAGGATGTTCACAGCTGTCTCGGAGCAGCAGTTATCCAGAACAAGAAGAGAGAATCGACAAGAGAGGACATCAAGTTAGAAATGTATTGCTACTACAAAAGCAAATCACCGATGCGGTGTTAAAGGGAACGCACGCTCAAAATACCGAGGGGATGAACCATTGTAGAGGTATCAAGCCAGTGCCTGGCTGATCAAGTGAAACAAACTCTGAAAAATAAATTGTTCACAGGGACAGAACTACGAGAGATCTGCAATATGATAGAAAGAGAAAGAAATGGTTTACCATTAGAACAACCTCTCAACACAGGCAGTATAATAAATGACAAAATTGAAAGAAGCCTAAACAAAAAGACAATCTGTTACAAAAGGCATACATAGAAGAGAAATGCTAATATCCGAATGGAGGAAAAATAAGCACAGGTACTAACTTTGAAATAAATTACGCAAGAAGAAAAAACAACATTTCCGACATTTAGAGACAAAGACAGGAAGAAACTATAAGATGCAACCAAAATGGTCTACTGCCTCCTACAGCATATCAAAATGAACAGCCTAATGGAGATCAACAACCTAATCTAAGCTGGAGCAAAAATGGTAAGTGAGCTCTCTACAACACAGGAAAGAACACCAAATAATAGGAAGGTAGAACCAAACTGGGAAACATTATTAGGAAGAGAAATCTGAAAAATCCAGGATCTTGACGAGAAGAGGAAACAGAACAAGCTGGATACCACAGAGGCAAACTGGAACGGCATATGGGGACATCTTAAAAGAGACAACGGAGCCCCGAGATGGTTAGAGAATATGAAAAAAAGAACTCGGGTTATATGGAGGATTAAGGACCAATAGTAATGAATGACACCATATCGAAACATACTCTGATAAAATAGTCAACTTGAAAGCACAAGGACCTGATGGGATCTACGGATATTTGTTTGAGAAATTTATCTCATTACATGACACTCACCCTACAACTCCAAAGCAGCCTAAATAAAACGACGTTCCAGGATGGATGACCGGAGGCAGGACCAACCTCATCTCAAAGGATCTTTGGAAGGGGGACCACACGAGTAACTACAGACCCATCACCTATCTACCACTACCAGACATATATATATATATATATATATATATATATATATATATATATATATATATATATATGGAGAAAGAAAGAATGCAGGAAAGGAACCAAGACGGTGAGTGACTTGTTCTACATCGATCGACCTGTCAAAAAACTGAAGAAAGTGTGGAATATTAAAGTTAGTGTGGTAGGATTAATATTGGGTGCGTCCAGGGACTGAACAAATACCAAGGAAAATACTAGAAACATTATATCTATGACCCCAGCTGTTAGTACTGGCCTAACGGAGAGTGCAGAAGGAAAAAAGCACAGCGCAGCAGTGATAGGTGAGGAAAGATGAGATTATAAGAGAAGGGCACTGAAAACCTGAGAAGACAGCTTTCAGCGACAACAACTGGGCAACTATTCTTGGACTGTAAACCATAGCACTGCTGTCGACTTTGAGAATGTGAAGAGGAGGCTGAACATACTGTCACTCATTCTCAACCAGTGATCACCAACCAACTGGTGTGAAAAAAATTAAAATAAATAATAATAATAATAATAATAATAATAATAATAATAATAATAATAATAATAACAACTTTAGATTCTGGGAAAAATTGATTATAGAAGGAAAGTTGTGATTCTGCTTGAATGCTACAATGGATGCTTCACGTTCACTGAATTGATGTCACTTGACCTACAATACCATTAAACACGTTGTGAATACTAGTAAATGTGAAAGAAAGATGAATGCTAAAGGGAAACTGAGTGAGAAAAAACACAAAAAGAAATGAAATGTGGATGTGAGAAAAATAGCCACGAATGTATTGAAACCATTTGAGCAAAACATATTAAGGGGATTGGCAACGAACGGTTGTGTTGACGATATCGTCTATTTATGACCTGGCTACTTTGATTATAGTGTAGAGAACAGTTTTAAGAACGCTTATTCTGATTAATTTTCTGCGTTATTAGAGGATTTTCAAGGAATTATTCATGATGAGAATTTGAAAAATATTTGCAAATCTTGAAAACGGTGTCTTTATCGCATGTTTATCTAGTTTGGATGAAATCCTGATTTGAAAAGAATGGCTACCAGGCAGAGATACAAAAATTGATCATGAATTAATGAACTTCTTCGATATCTTCCGTAGAACTGATTCCCCTGTTTTGATAAAAAGGCATTTTTGTAAATGGAGAGAATGAAATGCCCCCTGCAATGTTTTCATACGTCCTGGTTGAAACTCTCCTCCAGTAAAAGTGAAGAATAATTACAAAAAAACGCTCTCATATTTCTGAGCAGCGTTCATCCTTATTTTTCTTTGTTATAATCTCTACTAATAGAAGTTATTCAGAGAAAATCTCCGACGACCACAGCGAACAAACTATTGAAAAAAACTTTTCGACCGATTTTAAGCAAATCACCATCAATACCATCACAAATATCACCAATAGCACAACGTTATATTGTCTGATATTAAAAAGCAATATTGTCTATATCATGATGCAATATCGTTTGAATCGCCAAAGACCAACCCAGAAATTAGGCTTACAGTGAACTACAACTAAATCTTTGATTCATCTCTCTACACCCTTTCTTTTGACAGTCATCAAATATATTAAGCTGTTGAGATTTTCTAGTACTATTTCTCTCTTTTATCAGCAATACTTGAGAGTACAAGTTGACACTTGAGCTGGTGAAAGTCCAGCCCTATGGCACTTATCGTGTTCAGTACTCTTCCATAAGAGACCAATTTTTATCGTGGCATACTTATCTCTAGTCCAGATGAGAGGTCATCTTACTATGTATTTAATACTTAGGAATAAACAGTTTTATTCAAACTAGTTTGAGCGTGAGTCAAACAATCGAGGAATGGCCTAGGTGGCCGTTGCTATTTCGTTCACTCTGTCCAAACTTGGGTGTATGATTTTGTATTCTTCAGTTGTCAGAGCCAAAGGGAACAATCCACTCGATCCAAATATCTGCAGATAGGAAACTTTCTTCGACAATGGAGTGTTTCAGATACCAAATATTATAGACGATCGCCAGTGAAACGTGTATTGTAATTGCAATTTTCCCTATGTGACTCCTGGCTGCACTAAAGCCAACCTTGCTGTGTTCTCATTGTAAGAGAATAAATATCTTAAGGGAGAGATATCTGAGATTAATCCATGGTCCAGAGAATACGAATTTGCTCCCTGATCGATGAAAAAGCCACTTTAACAAATTGATTCTGTCAGACAGAGCCATAAATGAATTCGCTATAGGCTTGGTTATTTCCTTGTTTAGTGAAAGTGAGCTCATGTCTTCTGTATATTCGAATAAAGAACTACGCTTACTGAACTCAAAGGTCTGATGGAATTTGACAAACAGCTCATCATTGTGAACTTCCAACCAAATCGATTTTGAATTGAGTTCGATACAATTTTCTACTTGGATTTAGCCATGTGTATTAGTTCAGTAAGACGCACACACTGACAGACGAAAATATTCCGGATATTTACGATTAGATTTAGAGAATAAACCGGTTATTTCATAATATGTTGTCGTGCATTGATCTTTGAACAACAACATTTCACAGTGCCTATTGTAGAGCGAAGGGTAACTATCTGATCGCACAGAGCAATTTTCAAAGATGGTTAGCTTATTGCAAGGTAGTGGGAACATCACACGGGAGTTCAGCTTGGTAAATAATTTTCAATTTTAACATCACTGTGTTAAAACAGATTTGATATTCGTTGTATAAAAACACTAACTCAGTCTCGTGTGATCATAGTTAGTAGTTCTAAATGTTACAACTCCAGACCAATCCCATCTAGCTAAATATGTACTAATGATGTTCCCTTTTTTAGTATTTTTTCTTATGTTCATGTTTAGCTAATATCGTCTTGTTGTACCATATCCAATCACGTCGTCAATTTGCCTCATACTTGTCACTAGAGTTGAGATTAGTTTCTTTGCAGACAGAGGAATGATCCTCCAGAACTTTATAACTTTTAGAAACTCCAGAATCATCATCGAGTCTAACCAAATATGCTAATGCTCAGTGAATAAAATGTTTACCCCCAAAAACAGTATATATGTTCTGTAAGTCATTTACTATGCATAACTGAGTATAGAACATATTGACAGCAGAGGAGCGATCAGCGAATGTTAAACTACCGAATCGGTCTACAGAATAAGCATGTTGAATCTTGAACTACATCTGCCGTGCCCAGCGTATCAAACGTATCAATTGTACTTGTTGGTGCAACAGAAATATTTCAATATATCTTTGTTTTTCTTCCCCACAAATGCATGGAGTAATCCTTGATAATTCATTATTGAAAACTAGACAATTGAACGATGAAAAAGAATGATATCACTTGACTTTGAATACATTTGAGGTTAACCAAAGGAGCACATAGTAATTATCCAAACATGAAGCTGCTGTCATTTGCATCCATGATATATGGGCTGGTTCTGTTTTAAATTTTTTTTTTTCAATAACTCCCTCCTGTCAGCGATCAACCTCCAAAAAGGATTTCGCGTGACGTCTAATATACTGGGAGAATTCATTCCATATAGTTAGTACTTGAAAAAAAAAAAAACACTTTTTTTTGGAATGAATTCAACCTATTTATATATTTCAATTGATAAAACAAATCAGAAGAAAAAATCTTGAAAACCAAGCATATCTGAATGTTTTAAAATCAGTTATTTTGGCCTTACCCTGTAAAAATGTATGCGTCCGTTCGTATCTCCTATAACTGGAAACTGAATAAATTTGATTTAGAAGCCACATTAAGGAATCGTAAATAAAAAAAAGGGATATTATGAAATCCGTGACCTTTAAAAAGAGGAAATCAAACACAAACTAGTTGCATGCTGATTTTCATTATGCATCTTAAAATTGTCTTTTGCTAGACTCGTTATAATTCAGTGGATTGCAGTGACATGATTATATGAATGAATTTAAATCTTAAAGATATTGATACGTAAATTAATTTTTTAGCACTCCGAACAATATTTGCAGATTTGGTTTCGAAATGTAAATATTTCGTTTTTGTGCTTTTTTTTTTGTTTGTTTGTTGTTGTTTTTTTTTCATCCGAAAACAAAGATCTGCAATCGAAAGCCAGGAAAAAACCAAACAGTGAACCGTGGAAGCTGAAAATCGTGCACTGTCACGGTGAAATCGATATGGCAACATGTATATAAATGTATGTAGGAACAGAAATTTGGATTAAATTCTGCAGTAGGAATGAGAGTTTGTAAAAATAATCAAATAAACTAAATTTGGGGAAAAAAACGCGACATTTACACATGAAGATTAGCAGAGTGTTATAATATCTACAATTTCGAATCGTATATACATACATACATACATACATATATATATATATATATATATATATATATATATATATATACACACACACACACACACACACACACATATATATATATATATATATATATATATATATATATATATATATATATATATATATATATATATATATGCATGTGTGTGTGTTGTATCAGGAAGATGAACTGGTCAACTTTCTCATGCCCTGCGTTAAAGATCTTGATCGTGGTATCTTCATCCTCAACCTATTCATGTCACATTACGTTAGTATTTCTGAAAGTCATGTGAAGACAAACTGTCTTGCTTTTCCATTCAGTTAACGTAGTCCAATTCAAAGTTTATGAAGTTTCACTTTTAAAATGGTGTGTGTTGTCAGCTACCTTAGCTATCCTTTGTCATTTCAGGTTCCCTCATTTGCTCAGTCAAAGTTTCGGAAAACTATTTCCATTCAAGCTGTGGAGAAATAGGGCGAGCTAGTTTCACCTTGTGTCACCCATTTTTCGAGTTCAATTCTTATGCAGCCTGATTAAGGAAGTGTTTTGTCGGTTGATGTGTTGCCAATACTCGAGGTCTACTCAGGTGAGTGGATAAGATTTTCAACCAAGTAATAACCAACAGAATGACCAATATGCTAGAAGAATAGCAACTAAGGAAATTGATGACTATTGGAGAAAATACCCGTTAAAGGACAATCTGCATTTGATGGAATGCCAAGAAAGTGAGCATCAGAAATCAGAATGACACTTACTGTATCGTTTTTTGACTTGATGAAATTCCTCGAGTCCCATCACACATTGATGAGATCATACAACAAGAAGTAGACATCGTATGTGTGTTCATTCACTGGAGGCAAAATATTGGTGTAAGGAAACGCGTCTGATGATATCTTGGGTTAATATTCTGGTAATTTTAAAAAAAAAATTTTTCGAACTACTTCTATAATATGAATTTCTCATCATTTACTTTTTTTTTAGATTTAAAATACTTTCATTCTATTCAACTCATTTTTGTTCCAATATTTCAAAATCATGGAAACGTAAGTTTCAAAGCAGAAACATTATGCTTGACAAAATTTGCGATACCTCGTGCCTTGTATTTTTTTAATAGTCTTTTCCAACCACTGTTATCTGCATAATTTATATAAATTTTCATATGTGCATGGCAATATTATACTCAGGAAATTTCATTTCTCAACTGCAAGTCAGCTTGAATTAATAAGAGAAAAAAAAAAGGCCAAAGACGTGGAATTGATTAGATAACATGAGGAAATTATTGGTTGCTAAGTGGTAGAATATTAATCAAAAACTGAGTTTAATAGAAGCACACAATTTTCCTGTCAACTTTTATTTGTTAATTTCCGTTGCCTGTCATGTAACATAAAACATGCAACCAGTGATTGCATCATTCATATCAACAGGGCATTTAATTATATATATAGATATATTTATATTTATATATATATATATATATATATATATATATATATATATATATATATATATATATATATATATATATATATATATATATATATATATATATATATATATATATATACATGGATAGATAGATATACATGGATAGATAGATAGAGAGAGAGAGAGAGAGGGGGAGAGAGGGAGAGAGATGCATGTAGATATAGATAATGTGGGCTATATTGGCATGACATATCATTTTGCATACTATACCTACATTCATATTCTCTTACTTGAATGGAATCTATGCTATATATCACACCAAAAAATATCTGTAATATCATCCAAGCCTGGTTGCTGCATAGCTAAAGTTTCCTTTTTATTCCACATGTATGTATGTATGTATGTATGTATGTATGTATGTATGTATGTGTGTGTGTGTTCATTTGCAAAGCAAAAGCATTGTGTAAACCGAATAAAATCTCAGAAAGGAAAACATGATACCATAGCCATGTTTTGCGCTGTAAGCAACTTCTTCTCGGTGTGGATAACAGTACCAGCGAAGGTATTTATTTTTACACATGATTAGCGATTAAGATGTTATCAATGTTTTGAGATGTCATTAATCTTTACAAGAAATGTGAGTATGTAGTGTGTGCTGTTGTGCAGGAATCTCTACAACGTATGAATCAAAAATACTATTGAAACCTTAAAATTATTATCTGTAATAATAATATGGAGTGAATTAATGATTTATTAATGTGGATGTTTTTAAATCAAAATTTGAAGATTTTATCGATTTTTTTCTTTAATTTCTATTTATGCGTGCAAAATATTTTTTCCAAAAGTGGAACTTCCGGCACAAGCTATGGACGTAGATTCCTTCGGAATTCCAGGAAGACGTTGATGCCGAACGGCACAAATTTTAGATTTTTCCTCTGAGTCTTTATTGATAATTTTATGTTTCATTGTCATGAAGGATGTTTTTCCTTCACCCTCTCTCCGACTCAAATAACAGATAAGAGTGGTAGTCATACGAATGGTAAGAGATTCTAATTTCCTCTTCTTACTCAATACATTGTACATTCTGTTTTCATGCAAGGGTGAGTTGGAGAGTGAGTGGAACTTATCTTAGAAGTTGCTTTTTTTTTACGAGTCAAATGGCCGATACAAGATACATCATTCGATACAATTCAATATTTTGCCCCAAGAACCACAAATGTGTTCGTCGAAAATTTAACCCCACCTTCATTCACTCGACAAATGTGTGAACATTTGGCGATTCAATCCGTGATGCATTTTTACATGTGATGTATTTTGGTTACCCTGTACAAGGCCCATTCAATGATATACCATAAAAGCCACGATTACATCTCTGAGAATTCAACATTTTTCCCTATTCACTCAAAATTGTGACCACTTTACTCAGTGAATGCTTGCGTTGAACCTGTAAACACTTTTCATTTCAATTTACCCCCCTTCTGATCAAAGAAAGCAGACGTTGACTAAACATGGTTGGAAGGAAGTCCAACATTACGACCTGTAACAGAAATGAACACAAAAAATATCAAAAAATAAATTAAGAAATCAAGTACAATAACCCCCATCTAAATATGACCTCACTCAGTAAAGAAGACGATGAGGACATTTACGATTGTCAGATTTGTGAAGTCGAATTCCATGACGGGTATGTCAAAATATTGTACGTCAACACTGTAAGGTCCATTCCAGTACCTACAACCTCAAATAACCTGAGTCTGAACACAGCATAATAACAATCTCAGATTGAATGTGATTCAGTGCTGCTATAGGGAAATAAAGTTGGGAAGAAAACTTGAAAAAGATTTCGAAATCAGGTTTTGTGAAATTATTGGTAATTATTAGAAACAGAATTTCCATGTTGGAATCAGATTTATGTATGTGTAGTGTCGATCACGTCAGAGAGATTGTCCAGGAAAACTTGGAAAGTAAACCAGATTCTCAAAAGCAGCCAATTCAAAACCTTGGGAATGGGGATGGTGACTTCCGAGAAGGGCTCGATTATCAGCAAATTAGAACAGAGGAAGTTGAGAGTGAAAAAAATTTATATTACACAAAATCAAGGATTTTTTTTAATACTTAAACTGAGGAACGTTTGGAGTATGACTGATGACCAAACCAAGACAAGAGAAAATGTACGCAAGGGATACAAACCTAAGGATATTACTAAGGTAAAAGCAGAAATACAATTTGTCAAGGAAAATTTCAAAAGCCCATTTGTTATGCGGAAATGGCATAAAGAATTATGGACACAAGATGACCAAAAAAGCTTAACAAAAATCAAAAGTTATTTCATGCTATATCACTCTCAAAAGTAAGACACAGGATGGAATAATGGAGTTTCTGATGTCTCCAGAAACAGCAAAGACCAATGATAATGGTGATAGCACCAATAAATTTGCTATTTCTCTCTTTCTAGTGTTTTTGCAGAGGATTATGAAGGTATTTTTACCTATGCACCACTGTTCACATGGAGAAAGTACAAGTTTAAGTGCAGGATTGGGGATACTTATCTGACAAATCAAACCAAACAGATAGTCTGGGTTATATTGAATAAATTCACGAACGAACTGAGTGAGATAGTGACGGACCCATTGCTTTTAATTCCAAATTGATCATCAAAATAAGGCCAGGTACTTGAACAATAGAGGAGGGCACACATATATCCTCAATACAACGTGAAAACAAATTTGAGAGAGTCAGAACATGCGCTAGGTGATTACAGAGTGGTAACAGATTTAAACTAAGAAATAACGAGAAAAATAAAAGCAAGTCCCACAAAGAGGCGGGGCAACTGGAGGAAATGGCGTCAGAGAGATTAAGATTCAAAGTGTTGGGGCCACTGTGGGAAAAGATAATTGTTAAACTACCAAGAGAAAAGGCAGGAGCTAAAGCATCAAATGAAGTGAAAATGATTTCATGATTCATTGTTGTTTACTTACTAATGCAGTTCCAACTTGCAACAAAATCGGTAAACTTGAAATCAGGATGAGAGATCGCTGTTCTGACATAATAGGAACCTTTAAATTAAAATCGAAAAAAATCGTTCACATCCGCCAAGAAACCAGTAGGAAGAATCAAAATGATGTTGCCCAGTATAAAAATGTTTTTCTGCCAGCATCGAAAACAATACTGGAAGAGGAATGAGACTGGATGTCAATAATGAACGGGAAGCAAATAAATTTTAAAATGGAATTCAAAATTGAAATTTTGTTCGTCAGTGTATGTCTGGATATTCCTGCCATACTGACTGGATTAGTGTAGATCAGAGTGCAAAACATATTTCAATGAAAAACAAATAACCAGGCTAGTGAGCACAAAGGGTATATAAAAAAGATGATAATGGCTGACACAAATTATCCTAACATTTTTGTGGACATGTTATAGTAAAATAATCTTTATCAGGCGGCATCAAAACCGACTAGATGACGGGGAAATATCAAGCCAAATTTACTTAGCCTTCTCATCACCACGAGCAAAACGTAATATCAAACTAGAGACGTTCAATCCCAAGGCGATGAGTGTGATCATTGTGTTGACATTTAATTATGAATGCTGTGCCGAAGTCAGAATGAATCACAGATTTTGGAAAAAACTATGATGGAGAGGATTATGCGGAAAATCTGAATAAATTTGAATGTGATGAAAAACCGAAAGTCAGCGACATTGTCACTAAGTGAACTTCCATCATATCGACCAAAAATGAATCAAATAAAAATTCTGCATCGATAAAAGGGAACAGTTATAGCTACATGCAAAAAGAAAATATTGTGTATCGAACACAAAAAAAGTTGTCTTGAAGAAAAATCATTGTGTACTGGAGATCTTATAATCAGGAGCAAAAATAAAACAGTGCGTAACAAGGTCAACAAGCTCGTAAAATAAGATGGAAGGAATTATGAATGATTGAGAAAAATCAAAAAAATATTTAGATATGTATTATTCCCAAAAGTAAAGCATGAGGCAGAATTGGGGATATTCACATCAACACAGGTCCCAGAGTCAGCAGGTACCAAAGGATGGCAAAGATGAAGCAAATACATTCTCTCTCCCGAGTTTTCACAATGAAACCAGAGCTATGATATCGATATTACTATTAGAACTTATCTAATAACTTAAGCTGAACAAATCACCTGGATTACAATACTACTTCAAGGATTTATGAAGGAACTGTCTGAGGTACTGGCAGGCCTGCTGTGTTCAATCAGTTATTACCAGACAGCTAGGCCCGAGAGAAATGAGAGATGGTAAAAATTAATACCATATCCCCAAGAGGAAACTATCGAACAGGAAACTTGATAAACGATTCATATTCGAACGACAGCCAGGTTTGATCAAAGAACCTATCCTTAATTGGATAACAAAGTTTATCTGTAACAGAGTTCATCGTCAGTGCAAAAATGATGAGTAATCAGATTGGATGCCGGTTACCTACCTGATTTTTAAAAAAGAACCGGTCGTCAGCTTCATTGTATACGTATTAAACATCAAAGATGTAACTCGCGATGTGGGGTCCGACATCTACTTGTTTGTAAACGACACAAGCATCTGGGAAATCATGGGTGACCAAACGGATACCCTCAACTCTTTAAAGAATTTCAGATACACTAAAGCATGAGAGATGAATGGCTGCCCAGATTCCATCCAAACGAATGCAGACATTTATTTTTAAGTGAGGAGAGACAACACATCATAGCCTGCTAGTCGAAGAACTCTGAATAAATGATCGCAAAAAAGAAATAAGTATTCCTATCGGCAATGAGGTAAGCTTTGATCGCCACATTACTAAGTCAGAAAAGTGAACTCCATTTCAGGCATTCTATGATGTTAATTTGAATTTATGGATACAAAGTCATCACCCACAGTTATTACGTCTACAGTAAGATTGTCCTGCGACTTTGAAAATTCCATGTGTTTCATTTATAAAATGAAAAATGTATATATCTTGAAGTCTGTTCAAAAGAGGGCTCATTAAGAAGTGTCAAAAATGGATATTATATAATAGACCTTGAAAGGAAATGAGCTTTGAA
>OY735208.1:65764267-65774267 GCA_963457665.1 Thysanoteuthis rhombus
TCTCATTTTGTCAATGTATCTAATGCATTGATGGAAATTTGTTCAAATATTAAGCGCTCAAATTCTCATCGTATAGCTCCAATATAAGTTCCTCTCTATACGCAGTAGAGTACAGATGTGATTTTTTCTCTTTCTCTGAACACTTACCGAGTCACATAAAATCATGATTAGAATATTTCAATGGAACACCTGTCCGTAATAACGCTTCCTGTTCAGCAAACTGCAGAAGATGCTCCCATGCCAATGCAAGATCCATTCCACGTATTTTTTCCCATACTTATTTCTTGCTTGGAAACCTGAACGCTGTAAATGGTGGATTGAATCAGGTAAATGTCAACACGATGTGATAAAACTGCAGATCCAACTGAGGATTTAGAAGTGTGTATCCTTCCATAAATTCTCCATCTCTTTATCATAGCTTCAATTACGGTAAGATCCAGTTTCCAAATGCTTTGGTCCTTACCCTGTTCAATTACTGCTTCAGTACGAGAACCTATTTTCTACAAATAAAGGATATTCCATATACTGCTAACACAATAATTTCCCGGTTTATTCGTTATCCAGGGTTTCCATCTTGCAACGGATTATGTTGCAATATACAATGAGTTTTATATTGTAATGGATAACTAAACTATAAAACGCCCTTGCAATTGCAAATAATGACTTTAGTTCTGTAATTCCGTCCTTGGTTTGTATTGTATCCTCACTTTCATAAGGCTTATCAAATTCAGCATTTATCAGAACTTTCTCATTTATCCGAAGACAAGAACTTCAAGTTCGAGAAATTACAAAATTAGAATAAACCTTTATTCCGCGTTGCCCCGGAGCGATAAACGTGGCTCATGCCGGCGAGCGTTATCTACCACGTATACTTACTATTGTCATGTAAAATAACTTTTTCTAATAGAAGATGCTTGATACATTTGGAATGCAAATTCAATTCAGTGAAATATTTGCTAACGATGTACTTTCATTTTCTCTGCCATTCAGATTGATGAATTAGTTTTTATATCTTTCAAAGATGACTCGTGGAATATTGTTACTATGATGTGTACATTACCGAAGTAGCAGGAGCTTTGTCGATATAACGTTTATTTGTATTGTATATGTTATTTTCTGCGCGCAATGAACTTATTAAATATTTTGATTTGATAATGGGCTCTGATATATTGTGTGCAACTTGCTTGAAGGTAGCCTGCGGCAATCGCTGCTTGATGTAATGTCACTCCCTATTTTAATCTTAGATGTAAGATATATCAGGATTCTTCATGCTATGGATTTTCAGTTATTTCATTTATTGGCTAGGAAGCTTTTAATTAAAAAAAGACAAACAAAAAAAAAAACACGTCAATATAGAACCAATGTTTATGTTTATTATAGAAAAAGGGATCCCAATCTTGATTACTGCATTCGCGTGTACATAAGTGTTTCATTTATTTTAAAACAGAAAGCAATGCGTGTGATATAAAACGTATAATGTGCTGCTGTTATAACCAAAAAGCCATCTACTGACCAAAGAAATGGACACCTATAACATTTGGCAGAGTGTCTGTGAACATAAAATCACAAAATACCCTTTAAACTATATAAGGTTTTATACTCAATATTGAAATCTCATATTTCTCATTCTTCACCTTGAAATTTGTTATTATAAATTACTCAAACCAACAATTGCTTCATTTTCTAAGATAGATTGTTCAAAGGGTATCGCATGAGCTGGAGCCCCCTACGGTCTCCTTCTACAGTGACAAACACACAAACAACTATACAAAAATCAGATTATTTGTGGACCAGTTCAGACTTATATCCTCGTCTTCACTGTTCTGTTTAATCACAGCATTTTGGGTGAGAATCCTCCAGCTTCTCTCAGGTTTAGAACGCAACAGTTGCACGTTGAAGACCGTGGCTATTCGTCTAAAGAGCTGAGGTAAATAAACGAGATAAATCTTGAAATACATTATATTAATTTATATTGTATGTTTTTCAAGAACTCTGACTAGAACAGCGTTCTATAAAGTTGGAATGAAACGGAGTTTTTTTTTCATCCTGGATAAAAACTTGACTTTCGATATTTTTCAATAACGATACGACCTCACATTGGCTTGTTTCTGCGCTCTAACAGCCTAATCATATACGCATTCTCTTTAGTTGATGAAATAGATAACTCAAGGGTGAATATTGCAATGAGATAATCTTATTGCTGAAAGCTGAGGAAGTAATCACATAACATGCCTGTCTGTTGTTTTAGAAATGTATCTCATGATAAATTAAATAAAGCAGTTAACAAATGGTGTTTGTTTCCAGGGAAAATATAGTCTGATTAATTTAAAGTTGAATTGACTGATTGTTCATTTGTATTCAGGGCTGGACATAGCTGGTGATAAGCCCAGGCCTGATGGAAGATGTAGGCCCATTTCAAACTGCTCATTAAACATTTTTGTATTCAGTGCTAAAAGCATATGATTTATGCATATGAATGGAAGACTAAAGATTCTTGCGACGTACGCCACCGACCATTGCGTTTCACATACTAGATTGAACCCACCCTGACTTGTTGCAACTACTATTTTTCCTCACCACATCTGGGCTCAACCCTAGATTCCCACATAGAGGTGTGTCACAGAAATTGTCTTCCGTATATGCTGACAATAGCATCTTGCAAATCCTAGTGTATGTCTGCCTCCAGCATTGTAGATGGATGCACGTATACACTGGAGACTATTTTCGACCAGGAAAGTCTGTCATTTCCTTCACTACAGTATGCTTATAAGCGTGCAGTACATATTATATATCTACAAGTAATAGAACATGACAAGAAGATCTATAACATTAACGTCTGGATTAGGTCTCTCGACAACTACTCAACCAGTTCTCTCCTCTCAAACTTGTTTGTATTAAAAAAAATATATACTTGATGCAGCTTTGATTTCTATTTGTTTTGTTACTTGATATTGTCAAGAACTAATGTCGCTCATCTGTACTTCATTCTAAAGCTGTGTTCATCCAAGCATATCATTTCATCACTTTTTCTGGAAGGTTTTTACCTTGTATCTGACATTTTGAGGCTGATTAAATCCAAAACAAATTCCCGATCAGTATCATCAATGCACTCTCTTTGTATTTTTGAGACTTTTTCACGATTGATAGTCATCTTAACAGTACACCCATCATTTTCAACTTAAGCATTTTAGATATCGTCCAGTCTTCAGCAGCTTATATTCCTAGTTTGAATTTGTAAAGCAACCAAATTCCCACGTTCAGTTTTTTGGTTACAATCTTTATTTCAGCTGTTACTTCTCTTGGTACATTGGTGTCCATGACTATTAGTTCTAAATGTATGCGTATGTTTTATTCACGGAAAACAACAACAACAAAAAAAAACACTTCTTGGTTGTTGACATTTCAGGGGTGTTTTTTATCTGACAAAATAAGAAATTAGAAAATAATTTTTTCACACGTTCTATATAACAGTTGGGGTATTTTTGTAAAAGTAATTCATTATTTTAACAAAATGTTTGATAGACACGCATGCAATTAATTCATGAACACTTCTGCTCTAACAATTGATTTCAATCAAGAAATGAATTTGTGATAACAGATAAGAGTTAAAACTGAAACCGCTTATCAAATTCTCCTCCGCATTGCTTCGGGAGGTAATGCATATCTTCTTATAATAGATGGTAGTATTGCATTATGTGGAACTAATTGGAGTGTCCTAGTATTTTTTGCTTATATCAAATTTTAATGGAGATAGAATTATCAGTTCTATTTTGGAATTCTGTAAAAAGTGTTTTCATATGCCAAAATGACAAAGCTGAAAAAACAGTTATCAGTAAATCACATTGGGATTTTCTTTGAGCGTCTCAACACATCGGATACCACACTGATGGTATGTGAATGGTATGTAGAAGAGCAACCGAGGGGGTTCTCACTACAGAATAAATGTTAAACTGTATATTCGATTTTCAAACCTTTCTATAATGGCAAAAAACTTGTATGAAATAAACATCCTAAAAGCGGTAAAAGAAAAATGAAAAAAAAATTTTTTTTGAAATATTCAATTCAACAGTAATTTTTGCATGTTATGCAGACATCCAGCAACATTGTCCTGTAACTATTTCTAAATTGGAGAGAAAAAAAACAAACTTTTTCTTTATTTTTTTCAATTATAAACTTTCCTATTAAAATAATTTAGCTTTGATGGTTATGTTTCATTTTAGGTTCATAAGTTGTCTGCTGGAGCTTGTGATTTCCTAGTCTTGTAATTAGGTGTAATAGATATGGTGAGTTTTGTTACTCTCTGGTCAAAAGCAATGTCTTCAATCAGAATTATAGTTTAAGAGAGTAGAAAAAGTCAAACAAGGTCAATCTCTCTGTTATTTCTCATCATCTGAGTAAGGCGTAAGACACAGATTTACATCCTGAATCATCCAATATAATCTTCTACATTTTCTCTTAAATAACTTAGCGCTTGAAAGTCAAGCAAGGTCGTCTTCTCAAATGCAACCCAACTGTGAATGCTGTTCTGGATGTTTGATCATACATCGACCAGATTGACATCAGCAAACGAGTCGTATTCATTAGGTAACGTAATTCGCTAACTGTATTAATTTCCTGATGCATTGATGACGTGTAATATATTCAACCAATCATGTTGCGAAACATGATATTAAGTCTTTTGATTGACCCATTCATGATGCACTTTGGTGAAATATTGTCTTTGAAATCATCAATGGAGAAAATGATTTCCCCTTCTATTTTTAATCCATTAGACCTTATAACCATCTGGAAACCATTGTACTGAACAGTATGATTGATTCGGTTCCATTTCCGTGACCATAGACTCATCCACTAGAAGGTTACTATTCTACTGATAAAATTACCTTATACCCACTTTTTGAAACAATGGATTACCTGTGAAACGAGTATTCTTAGTTTCTTATGCATGGAAACTAATAGTAACAATGATTAAGTACAACTTATTTTTCTTTTTTCAGAACATCACTTCAGGGTAATTTTTTGATCGTCGAGGCAGCGCTTTCTAAATTCTAGTATTGTGACGTCCCCTAACACAACCTCAGCTGACTCAGCTTGATTCACCATCCTCACAATATTTGGTCTTACAAAGCTTCAATAACATCTAATTTGAATCAATGTTATTTTCTCTTTACATCAGTTACACTTTCAAAAGAAAATATTTTTTTTTGAAATTTGAGAAAACCTACAAATCCTCCAATGTTTCAAAAGTCATATTTACACTTTGCTCATTGAATTCATTGTTCCATGAAAAAGGTTTCAAAACATAAAAATAAGAAAAACCCATCAGTTCTGGAAAAAAGGGGACACAACCAATGTATCATCCCGATTGTCACCTATAGAGCTGAAACATAGAACTTAACCATGAGGCTAACCCTCAAAGTAAGAAGCATGCAACATGTACACGGGAGAGTCATGCGCATAAATTATACCGCACACCACATTTTGTCTTTATTAGAAACACAATGAGTCAGTGTCTACGATTGTTTCTGATGTACACGGGTATGTTTAGCAGCTTTTGCTTTCTTAATACGCAGACTTTATTCCAGTTTCATTGCATTTCCGGTTAGTAAGAAACTAGATAGTTCTAATTGTCGGGACAGCATCAAATTATTTTCTCATATCCAAACAAAAAAACTGTATGAGCAAATTCAAATAGTCAATCTATATACAGACAGATAGTTGGTAATTAAAATTTTCTGGAAAAATACAGTTATTACATGTATAGTAATGATGTATTATATGTAATCCACCAATATATTAACATTTTTGTTAGGTAATTGATTCATTGTACATGATTTTACCTCAAAAAAATTATTCTTCCTTGTAAGAAACAAGTGCAGACTTTTCTAACAGAATACACTTATTAGATGTATATTCTGCAGCATAGAACACGTCCTTGCTATTTGCAGGGGGAATACCAGATGCAAGGAGTGATTGAATCCATAAATAATTCTGAATCCCCCCAAACCCTTTTGGTCCCTATAACCAGTATTTATTAGCATATTTTATCTGGTGCAATTTTTGGTACACTGCAAACTCCTCGAAATAATTCAATTAATTTATTCATTACTGAACAGCAAATTATCGAGATTGCCAATGGAAAACCCTGCAAATGGCAAGGGGTAACCGTATAATTTCCTGATAACTGGTGGAATTTAATTGATTGCTTATTTATTTTTTGTTTTAAAAAAAGAAGTATGATATTTATATTTTGCACCAAAATGTTTGTCGAAATATTTTCGTTCAGTGATACATTTGAACGCTTTGATTTTTTAAAATCATTGTCGTCCAGCTTCCTTACAGTTACGTACAAGAAGACCTTGAGGATCGTACTTTATCACCTGGAACATTTTATGGACTGTTCAAAATAAAGTAAAGGCCTCATCATTTTTCTCTGGTTGCACTAATTTGTGCAGCAATACTTTGACCACATTACATCGGAACCCAAACTAATCAAAACTGTGCTGTTCGAGTTATTGCTGAACTTGGAAGTTCCTGAGGGTATATCTCTAGAATCACTGCTACGTCCCGCAAAACCGGAAATTTACCAAGAATCTTGCACCTGTTTATTTTTATCATTGTTCATATTTTTACATTTTTAGGCATCTGAAATATATATTTCGCTCTGAGCATCTTTAAACAAATATAAAAGCATATCCTGCAGAAAAGATGCCTTTGATATTGCTATAAATTATTCAACATAGGCCTTTAGACGAGCGTAAGGTGGAGACGGCTTCATTTCTCCGGAGCTTATTGGCTTTGTGCCAGTGTCTACCATTGTCCCTATTAGGAAAAGTGTTTCAGTGTTATTGGTTGGAGTGAAATGGAAGGTCTCTGCTGATATTATTTGCCAGCGAACAATGGAAGACTGAAGGGAACAAAATCCTCCCATGATAGAGATTTAATTAAGTGGTTGAGTGCTTAGAAAGATGGACAGAAAATACTTTTAGGAACGTCGATGGTGGCAGGCAATTCTCACCTATATATCTTGGCACTGCGGATGAACAAATAAGTAGATAGGCATGCGTGTGTTTTTACGCCCTTATGTGATGTTTGAGAATGTTAGTGTTAGTTGTAGATTGGATAACAAGCAAGGAGTGATCGCTTGGTTGCAAGTCGCCGAAAAACAACGCAGATGCATGAAAGAATTTATTCCATTTTCTCAAACTAAACGAGATAAAGAAAAACACAAGCTGTTTTGGTAGGCAAAGAATATCTGCACAGGGTTGTACGATGCTCGTTCAGTTTTCTATCTAACACATTTTTCTTTAGTTTCTTTATTCTGCTCTTCGCCCAACTTATCACGCAGTTGGTTAACAAAAAATTGTGATGGAAAAAGCTACAAACATCGGGGCCAGACTCCATTCCTACTTCGATTTTGACTGAAAAATTATTACTTTTGTTGTATGGGTAATTAAAAGAATCTGTACTTATATATATATATATATATATATATATATATATATATATGTGTGTGTGTGTGTGTGTGTGTGTGTGTGTGTTTGTGTGTGTGTATATGTATGTGTGTGTGTGTGTGTGTGTGTATGTGTAAATCATTTAGTATTGAATTCAAAGAAAATAAAATGTCAATTTTGTAAATCTGTTTATTGGAATGAAATTAATATTTCGGTACTTCTAATAAAATTACCTTGATGTGAAAGATCTTTTAATCAGCTCCATCGATGAGAGAGTTGGTCATGATTTCAAATCACTGTGAGGGATTTTCAATTTCTGTATCGGTTTAGTTTGAAGTCACGTGACAGAAATTGTCACATTTTAATGAATGTAGCTCTTGTGGTCATGATAGAAAAATCCTCCTTGCCATCGACTTGGTGATTAACAGCTGCCCTTACCGATACACATTGGTTGAGAATAAACAGTATCGAAAGTGCATTTCAAATTCAGTCATGATATCCATCACAATAAAATGAAATACTGATTCCGGTTTTAGATCCTTTCCACACTGAGAGCTGATGAAATTTAAAAGTTAAATCTGATATTTCCATTATAGTGCTCACATTTAGAGCCAGGGAGATCTTGTTGTTCAGAAATTAAAGTGCTCAATTCTGATAAAAAGAATAGATTTATGTGATCAGAAAAAATATTACTTGATTAAGAATACAAAAAGTACGGAAGAGAATTGTTATGAGCATATATATCGAATTTGTATTCTTTTCGTTATACCTATATACATCATGGTAGCCTGATTAGTTTTTCTCTAGGAAGATTTCAGGTTTTAAGTCATATAATTTGAATGCAACTTTCCTAATGAAAGAAAACAAAGATTGTATATTTTGTAATTTCACAGTCATAGATAGACATTAAATTGGATTTTAAGCATAATCCCTAAGAATTGTCTTCTTCTGGCAACTTACAATGGGCAATTATGAAATTTTATTTCAGAAGACTAATTTCTTCAAATTTTTTACATTATGTATGGTTTCACACACAAAAAATATACGTGATCATATCTGTATTCATATAAGTTGTCTCTCTCTCTCACTCTCTCTCTTTCTCTCTCTCTCTCTCCCTATATATATATATATATATATATATATATATATATATATATATATATATATATATATATATATATATATATATATATATATATATATATTGTGTTCGTGTATATCCCTCTTTATATAGATATGTGCATGTTTCGTGTGTGCTAATATACATACTTGTGTTTGCATCTACATTTATTTTATGCATATATATATATATATATATATATATATATATATATATATATATATATATATATATATATATATATATATACTTATTCTTCTTTGTGCATATATACAGAGAGAGTAACCAATAAATCAAAATGCTTTGTAAGCTAATAGAAGGAATAGAATTTTGAAGTTTTTGAAATTCATTCGATATTTTTCCCTAAAGTTTTAATAATCACCTATGAGATTAATGATTCCCCGTAACTAATAAATTATATATTGTTTGGAAGATAAAAATTCAAATTATTGGCAGCCATATCATTTTCACTGTCTTTCTTCGAAAAGATGAACTTTCATTTTGTAATCGATACAAGTTGAGAACTATGTCTCACAAAATACTAATTGAATGTCTGCCCGCCCGTGTTAGTAGAGGTATGTCCATCAAGTTCATCGTGCTCACTAATTGTTTTATAGGACATGTTTCAGCAAGATTTTAAGAATTCATAAGAAAAAAATTCTTCGTAGAAGGTTCAATTTTGAGAGTCGGTTTGTGTGAAATCATTTGCTTAATTTGCACAAGACGTTATCGGTGCTTACGAAATAATTCAATTTTAAATCAATTTTCTAACAAAGTGCCAGCTGAGAACCAACCATTGGAACAGAGTGGCTATAGAGGAAGCTACTCGGCCAACTACCATTTGCAATAGATCTATCAACAAAGAAAAAGCATTTGAATATGGAAGGCCACCACTGTAGCATTTATCTACTTCATGAAGATCTTTGATTCAAAGGACATTCCTTTGGTCACTATCACTCGACGAGCTGTAGATCCCGTATAACAAATAATATTGCAACATATTCACAGTCACAGCATAAGGATACAGTAAGAATGTTAAAAAACAGGAGTCAAGGATGTGATAGAATTCACTAAAAACCCATGGCAAGTTGCAAGAATGTGAAACTGGCGCATCCAGGGAAATCGTATGCAAGACGAATTAGATCAGTTCCCAAAATATTTTTTTACTAATTATTCCATCTTAAGTGTAAATACGTTCTATTGCATCTCAAGAAGTGGTCTAAGCATTTTCCCATGATATGTAATGCGTGATAAGTGTGAATTCATCAATCGTTCAACGCCCCATGAAAACATTTGGGGGGTTGGCTGTTGATTCATAAATTCCAACTTGATGATAATCTCCCAAGGGGTCACATGAATGTCCACCAAAATCTTCATAGGATTTTTATTGACTGGTCTTGTCAACCGGCTATCACACGCGTGCAGG
>OY735208.1:65779267-65794267 GCA_963457665.1 Thysanoteuthis rhombus
CCTCTGTCAGTTTGTCTGTCCGTCTTATCTGTTTGTTTCCGTCTCGCTGTCTCTCTTTTTCTTTCTCTGTAAAAGAAGTTTGATAGTTTGAACATACTAAAAAAATCTTTTAAAAGATACTTGTATCATTTCAGTTACTTATTTCCCAACATCTATAGATATCATTTATGTAATTGTCTTTTGGCTTTTTTTATAATGTGTTATATCATGATACTGTATGTACACCTTTTTGGGTCATCTTGAAATGTTTTCAGGTATTCGAAAACAAAAAAATGCAATAACATTGCATACACACACTCACACATCCATATATATATATATATATATATATATATATATATATATATATATATATATATATATATATATATATATATATAAGCTGCCTGTCAGTGTCTTTGTGGAAATGTTGAGGCATTGGCTTCCGTCTACCATTGTATATTTGTACATTATCATTTTGAACGATATCAGTTCCCACATTATTCTAAAACCGATTCTTGGATGACAAAACATTCAATCTCTAATTTGCTGATATGGTGTTTTTTTTTCTTCACCCCACTCCTTTTACCCCCAAAATAGCAAATGAAAATGGCTATCAGCGATTCTTTTGTATCAAACCGATCGAAAAAAACGATTTAAAAAATTAAATGTTATTGAACCAGTATTGAAACGAAAAATGTCCAATGTTTAATTTGCAGATATGGTGCCCTCTCATCATGTCACGACCCTTTCCCCAAACAAGTGCAAATGCCAGCGGCTATCAGTGATTCATTCATTTCAAACGGTACAAGAATGGAACGAAAAAGTCCGATATCTCAAACACATTGTTTTTCCACTTTCGACTTTTTTCCTTGTTCTATACTTGCAACCATTTGATTCTCTGCATAAGTCCAACCATCGCCAAAAGATAAAGGCTTGTATATGGCATCGGGGAAATCAAAGTCCAAACGCATGGAGGCTCTGAAATAATGAGAGGTTGGGCTAATGGCGATGCCATCTTAACTATTTGATATGTTGCTATCGTTGCTATCTATGCATTAATCTATATTCCAGAAATGCTGAGTAGAAATCGAAGGAAGAGATAAAACAACATTGAAACTACGCTAATGGATCGGTGTGCCTGATTACAAATGCAGCAATATTGCATATGTGTGTGTGTGTGTCTGTAACTATCTTTGTGAGTGTGAGTTTGTATGTTTGTTTGTGTGTAATTCAGTGCGTGTGCATTTAACTTTTTCTCCTTTTTTCAATCAATACTGTCGTTCCAAATGTATGTATGTGTTTTGGAAACCTCTTTAAATATGGTAGATTTATATAGTTTCAGCTGTTTGCAATACAATATCTGTATATTCTACAGATGCAGGATGTGGCAGACGAGAGATCATAGACATGGCTAAAAAAAGGAAACCTGCAGAGAGAAACTGAATTGCTCCTCATGGCAGCTCAACACAAATGCGTCAGGATAAACTATATCAAAACAAAAATGGACAAAACACAGACAAAAAGCAAGTGCCGCTTGTGTTGTGGAGGACATAAGACCATAAACCACATTACCAGTAAATATAGTCAACAAGTCCACGAGGAGTATGAATACAGACACGATAGGGTATCAACGGTGATACACTGGGAACTGGGTGAGCGAATGGGATTTAAACATACTGAAAAGTGGTACCTGCAAAACCTAGAAACAGCCTTTGAGAACAGAAACCACAAATTACTCTGGGACTTCCAAACTGACCACCCTTTCCAGGCATGAAGACTAGACTTCGTATTCATGGACAACAAGGGGAAAATCAACCAAATAATAGACGTGGTTGTGCCTTTGGACCATTGAGTAAGGAGAATTGAGAGTGAAAAACTGGGAAAATTCAAATATCTAGCAAGAGAACTCGAAAAGATGTGGAACATGAAAGTCAGTGTAGTACCAGTAATAGTAAGCACATTAGGAACTGTCTCAAAGACACTGAGGGTGAAACTGGAGGAGCTCCGTATAAAAGGGAAGATTTAGACTGTACAGTCCACAGTACTGCTAGGAACTGCACGGATACTTAGGAAAGTGCTAAAAATTTAAGGTCTGCGACTCTAAATATTAGCAGTCGCTTAACAGAGGAAGGAAAATGGCTGTGGAGATGTTAAGCACAGCACTGGCGTGATAGGCAAGAAGAAATAAATCCGAGAATCACTAAAGGATGACTTCTAGAAATCAAGCTCAACATTCGAAACAAAAACATCTCAATAGTCACAACAAGAAGATTATGCAACTGATGAATCTTCCTGTACGCCACTTACAATGAGATGGAATGTACTAATCGAGAGATGGTACTCAAATTCAAAAACGTTCAATTTGAACGTGGAGGAATCATGACCAACCTCACATACAGATATCACATGACCACAATATATGGATAACGCGTCTGAGACATCATAGAATTCATTAAAACACTTATATCGCAATGGGTTGGTCACATTCCAAGAATTGCGGACAGCCGATGGATCTCATTACTTACAGGATGGAACCCCAGGGATCACATTTGAAACTGAAACAAGCAAAAATCAAGACAAAGAGACAAACTCGGAAGGATTGATTCCACAACGGCCATGAAGGAAAATTTCCATTGAATCTTTGGGAATTCGAACGATGGACAATAAAAGACAGATGATTGTGGTGGCTGAGGAATAATGTCAGTGATCTTCCAAAGGCTTGAGACATGTACTGCCAACCCTGAGTCTAAAGATGTTTAGATATGTTGAGAATTCCACGGGTGATCAAATCTGAACCAATGAACAACTTAGTGTTCTGTTTTTGTTTTTTTTTATACTTGATCTTGGAAAATGCATTCGAAGAAACACAGTAAACATGCAAGTTCATGGTGATAGTGCAGCTTATATCAGGGATGAATTACTTAGTTATAGAAAAGAGACATTTAGAATTCAAGGCTGAATAGAGTGATTGAACACGTCAGAATATGAAAACTGACTAGGTGGAGAGACAGTGTAGTAACAACAATGCGTGGATTTGCAAGTCTTTGTCGTTAGATTGGTGAAAGCGCAGAGGGGAAAATAGAAAACTACATAGATATTCGAAACAGCTATATACATGGAGAGAAACTAGATGCATAAAGATATATAGAGGTATTGATAGGTAGTTGATAGATAAGTAAATAAGTAAATGATTAATTGCATAAACATATATATATATATATATATATACACACACACACACACACATATATATATATATATATATATATATATCTTGATAATGGAATGAATGTATAATTATATATGCAAATGGAAAATAGAGGGATGATAGATATATAGATAAAAATGATTCAAATTGACTCAGAGACCTGATCCAATGAGAAATAAAGCGTTGTGTTGACAAAATAAGGAATTATCGGATCGTTATTGGATATATCAATGAATAAAAGAAAAATAAATTATCATGAATTGTATGAAACATCTGGGTTAAAAATTAATGCTGAAAAGGACAAAAGGAAAATGTGTCAGCTGCATGATTGAAGCACAGAAGTTCGGGTAATATCTGATGAAAATGCGATGGTTAAGGAAGCCAATATACACTGGACAAATTGACTGATTACAACAGAATATCTATGGTTCGAGAGTGCTCAGGAGATCTTTTCGAAATCAAATACTGTAGATCAAATACAACAATTAGCCTCTCTCAGTTCTCTCTCAGAGCTCCAACTACTTGTTTCGATCTCTCTCTCTATATATATATATAGTAAATCTGACTTCGTTCATTATTCTGCTTGAGCAGTCCAACGATCGACGATGTTATATCGAGTAGTTTTTTTCTTGAAATACGAGACAGTTTATTTCTTTTTGGCTGTGTCCAGGCACCGTACGATCGACATACAGCGACTGTTGTTGTTATACAACCCTATTCTAAGAAAAATTATTCGGTAGGTTTAGTTCAAGCTCGGCTCTGTAGACGCTGTCACTGTCTTCTGCTGCCTGCATTCTCTCAATTCCTCTTGATGGCATATCTCCATCTTCGACAGTCTGCAACCATCGATGATTACCATCTCTAGGCTTTCTTTACAAACGTCTTAGTTACAAAGGAATGACCCTACAACAAGCATTGAGACATAGTTTGACAAACCTCACTGTGTAACTCTTTCTTACGCAAACTTTGTGGTGAATCAGTCAACTCATTTGAATGATTCGTGGGAAGTTGAAAAATATTCATGGTATGCAAATCGGCCATTGATCTTGTAACATAAAGATACCTGTAATCGAGTTGCAAATGCAGTGAGACAAGTGGAATTGGGATTCCAATAAGGCAATTTTCAACTGCCCCTTTTGCCCACCAGACTTATTCTCATTCTGATTATGACTTACTCTGTTCTGTACAATATTTAATCCATGGTAAGCAGTTCTAAAACAACATCTAGGATATATAAAGATTATTTGGAGATTCTATAAAACAAATATCGTAACTGTCCTTTTATAAAGTGAACTACAATGTATCATTTTGTTCTTTCTGAAGCCAAAAGAACTACTTTAATGACTATAATTTGCTATATACTTTAATTTCATAATAATAGATTAATGTAAGAAAATGACAGAAAAGTATGCTATATATTGAGATAATGAAACTTTCCATATTGAAATTCTGCATATCAACAACTATCAATAATCTTTGAGCAGAAAATACATCTCATGATATGTAAATATTTGTAAAAGTTAGTGTTTATTGATATGTCTTGAAACTGATAGAATAAACCAATCTAACATAAACTTACAGACCGAAATTCACAAAATTTACTTTTGGTGATACCAGCAGATATGACTGGAAACACATTAATGATGTATATTTTTAATTTTCTAGATGCTTGAATAATAATTTATTTTTACGAACATCAATCAAATGGAAATACAATCCGACGTATAATTGATTTTAGGGCATATACGGTAATTCTTTTAATGTGACTTTTGACAGTGTCCATGATTCGAGTTACAAATAGAAAAAATAAACGAATAAGAAGTGTTATTGGGCTTGGATTGATGCATGATTTTCAGCATTGAATCGTCTCGTCTGTGTCACAATAGAACATAGAATTCTATTCTGCAAAAAGAAGGAACGCTTTTCCATTCTTCAGAGGTGGCTCATCACTATATCCTTTATTTACATTTCTTTTTAGGAGTCTCTGAATCTGACAAAGACTATCATAGTGAATTTTTAAAAAAATCTATCCAGAAACCTAACATTTTTATTATTTTTTCGTATTTCGAAACTGTATTCTGGCTGTTTTCTTATTTTTGTGACATGGAAAATTCTTGAGGGATATTGATACCCTTTAAAAAAGTAGATTTAATGTATTTTTATCAAGACAAAAAACAAAATTGAGTGATGAATGCATAAACAAGATTGAAAACCCTTCAACTACAACAGTGCATCCATGTTTTAAAAACATATCCGTACAACTGTTCCCATCTATTTTTCCTCCAGTATCCTGCATGTTTCTTATACTGTTGCATCACGTTATTCATAATTCAAGATTTGAATTTATCTATTTTACCATTGTTTCGTTGTTTATTTCATTTTGTTCAACATTTGGAGTTAATAATCTTTCAGCTTCTCTCCATTTCTTTCTTATTTCTTTAGAGTAAATTATATGAGCTTTGTCCGTCTTTCACCTTCTAATTTGGGTTCTTTTTTTTTCTTTCTCTCTACATCGTTATTCTTTTATTTATTCAATATGTAAAACATTCCTTTTTTCCTAAAAGTTTCTCCATTTATCATAAGTTATTTGGACGAGTATCATTATCTTCGCTGTTTTTATCATAATTTTTGAATCGTAGAATATATTTTCTACAAAACGTATTTAAGTACATATTTAATCTTTTACAGGGTCAACACAATGAATCCCGGCAATAGAATATCGTGCCTACAAAGGGAATTCACAGAGAAGAAAAAAAAAGAGACCTCGAAATATTCCAATTGCTGATATGGGGGACATTCATTTAGTTTTCTACAGTACTAACTTATTGAAGACAAAACCATTGTTAACGCTGGTTACATTTATATTTGTCATCGTCAAAAATGTCTCTATATTCATTTTTTGCAGATTATTCAATTTTGTTGACTTACTAGCTTTTGATTTCCACCCAGGACCAAACACCTTTGTGATTTTTTATTTTTCATAAAATGTCCTATATATTAATCATCAAACATCAAGTTGACTCAGAGTACTGCTTAAAATTTAATAATAGTGAAGATCTACGATTCGAACATTTTTTTTTACTTCCTTGGGTGTATCATATATATATATATATATATATATATATATATATATATATATATATATATATATATATATATATATATATATATATATATATATAATTCAACAATCCTAACAGCATTAACACTGGACACATTGCAAAGCTTTTTTTAAAAATATTTCTGTCATTTCAGTCTCTTATTTATCAATGTATGTCAATGCAATTTATGTGATCGTATTCTATTTTTTGTGATTTTGGTACAACATTTCGTTATCATGTAACAATGTATTCTTTTTTTTCCTTGATGGGAACATCAGTCGTTACCATGTAACCGCTTGGGGGATTTTATGAACAGAAAAGTTTTATTGATATGGCACCCTGGCAGTGTTGATCAAAACACCACCTATGTTTCAGCTATGTTTTACTATAAAGCTCAAGTTATACATGTGATCTGTTATTTTAAATAAGGTAGCATGTGTTTTGAATATTCATACAATTTTAAAGAGCATATTCATTGTTCAAATTGTCACACTGAAGTGTAGTCAACAATGGGGAATCAGTAAGTACGAGAGACTTTTTCGTGTCATTTACATTGAATGTTCACTCATGTGAATATCAAATCCGTTGTGTCAGTTCTAATCCCAGGCTAACCAAATTATGCTATCATCTTAAGGAATACTAATTACACAGATTAAGATATATATATATATATATATATATATATATACATATATATATATATATATATATATATATATATATATATATATATATATATATATATATATATATATATATATATATATATATATATATATATATATATATATATATATATATATATATATATATATATATATATATATATATATATATATATATATATATATATATATATATATATATATATATATTTTGTCTCCAGTATTCCCTTTCTTTCATTATTTTATCCTTATATTTTCTAAAAAGAATATTTTTTTATTGTTTACTTTCCTCAATCGATCATTTCCTTTCTTAGTTTTATTTTTCAATGTTTCTGTTACTTGTACAAATCTTCTTGAGAATACTATGCAATTCAATAATATATTCAATTTTCTTCACTCTTCTGCTCCACTCTCCCACGACAAATTTCTTCTTCCTTCTGCACCTCACAATTATATAATTGATAGTTTTATTCGCTTTTGACCTCATTTCTAACGATGTGTGTGTGTATATATAATATATATATATATATATATATATATATATATATATATATATATATATATGTTTCTAGCTTGAATTTCTGCTAAGGTCTTAATTGATTTATAAATCCATGGGAACTCAGGGGGAAAAGGATTTTACTAATTCATAAATTCTATTCTTGCTACTTAATGTTATTCGTCTGCTTCAATTCTTATAGCATGCACCATCTTTAGCATTCAATTATACAAGTCTCGCATTTCAAAAGCAAATTAATGCATGGGGTCAGTTGAGGTTGAATTTGCCGTCATCTCAAGAGGGAAGTCTAAGACAGCGGAATGTTTAGCACCATAAAAGTGCTGCTCACCCTTCCACAACGGTATAGTGGATAAATAATATACATAAGCTCGTGTCAATATATCCATCTGTATGCTTGTTGCTTTCCAGTGGGAAATAATGGTCACACACACACACACACACACACACACACACTAACACACGCACACACACACATATTTGTATATATATTTTTAAATCTTACTTTGGGATATATATCGTTGAGATGAGCAGGAAAATGACGTATCTGTCAGGCCATCATTCTATATCTATCTACTTAGCTGAAGGTGGTATATATCAAACTAGTCTTCATAATGTTATGAGTTCGACACTGCCTGGTGAAATTATTGTGTTATCCACAGACAGCTGTTTCGGTGTATTACATCTCTTCAGTGCGGCTATAGACTTTAACCCATCCAGGCAGAATTGAAACCCCACATCGGACCGGAGGCCGATATTCTACCTCTAGACTACGAAACTGGGTCGTCATCAAGGCTGAATTCAAGCGATATATTCATTCACGCAGAAACTTCTCATCCACCAGAGTGCTCTATTCCTATGGAAGAGCATTGCATAAACTTACAATGGATGAATTACCTCACTTGAAGAGTGCTCAACTCTGAATAGAGGAGCATTAATTATTGTGTCATCCACAGACTGCTGTTTTGATGTATTACATCTCTTCAGTGTGGCTATAGACTTTAACCCATCCAGTACTTTGAGGCACAATTGAAACCCTAACATCGGACCTATATACATATATATATATATATATATATATATATATATATATATATATATATATATATATATATATATATAGGATTGCTACACAGATACTTTCATATTTCTTCCCTCTTTTGGCTTCTTCAGTCGATTGATTTTGTTCAATTGAGAACCCTACTTTGGACTTTTTAGTGAGGGTGTCTATTTTTTTACGTGGTAAGTTTTTAATTTATTCCCTGCATTAATATTTTATGCTCAGTGGTTGCTGTTTGTGTTTGTTTTTTTTTTTGTTTTTTCTTTATTCATTGGGGATAATATTCTTGCCGGAGGTTATAGATTTTGGAGTCGGAAAGTATGTTAGCATTTCAGTAATCAGATCGTGGTCAATCTATCAGCCTTTTATGGCATGTTTTCTCCCCTAGAATATTTCATCCTCACTTACTTTTTTCTCAATGTTAGAGTTCCCTTTTATATGACTTAAATTGATTATTTTAGCTGGATCGTTTTCTATACGTCTGATATGATTAAGTTGATTAGGTTGTTTTTCAAGTTAACTATGTGGAAACCGATGCATCTCCTCGATAGTCATCCATCGGGCTGAAACGTGGAACCTAACCAAGAGTCAAACCCATATGAGAGAATCATGCTCTACCTCACATGGAGAGATCACATGGGAGCACAGTATATTAGGATGAAAGCAGGAGTCAGAGACATCATAGAATCAATTAGAAAACTTAAATGGTAATGGGCAGGCCATGTTGCAAGAATCTCACAACACGCAACATGGATCACCAGAGATCACATGCGAAACCGAAGCTGACAAAATACAATATGAGAGATGATGTTGACAAATGATAGAGAATTGTGTTGAATCCTGGGGAAGGTCTATATCTAAAGACGAATGTTAGGAGAATGATGATGATGATGATGATGATGATGATGATGATCAAAATACCTATGATGGTTATTTTTAGTATATATATATATATATATATATATATATATATATATATATATATATATATATGTATATATATATATATATATATGTGTGTGTGTGTTACTGAGTTATGCATGTTAACACAAATTTTGAACAATTCTGGCATTTTATAGGTATTTCCTTTTTTTCTGTTCAATAATACTGATTTTTTTCTTCTGTTGTTGAAGTTAAGATTCCACATTCCTCATTCATACATTGGTGCATGAGGTCTCAATACTTGCCAAATATTAAATTTGTTTTTTATGGAATCCTTTCAACCATTGACGGATAGATACATGCGTATGAAGAATGAACCCCTCCCCAAAATTGAGATTCATTGTAAATAATTAATTTATGTATTATCAAACAAATGATGTCTCCATATTCTTTTAGCCCTGTCTTTCTCACTCTTTTCTTATATATATATATATGTATATGTATGTATATGTATATATATATATATATATATATATATATATATATATATATATATATATATATATATATATATATATATAATTAGTGCAGTAAGTAGATATGAGCAGTCAGATGAAGCTATTACTCAAATAGGTGTACTTACTTTCGTCGTTGACCCTCCTTTGTGTGCGTTGATGCAGCCTTCCTGTACGAATTATACTTGCTCCTCTGAATAATGAACCGACTTTAAAATGTACATTAACCTCCACTATTAACCTTTCACTGGGTGTTTGGAGCTACTTACTTTCAATTTATAATATTTCAAGTCGTCGCTATGGAGCTTTGGTCATAGATGTCAATGCTGCGTAAAGTTTGTTGGATTCATAAATATTCCACTATGATTAGGAAGGTTTACCTTACGGCTTATTTGAATATGCAGTAGAATTTAAGTGCTTATAAACAAAGACATTGCTGACAATATATATTCCTCTTTTCGTACATACATACATGCATAAACATACATACGTCCACACCGTCATCCATCTACCCGTGAACACTCCTACAGAAACAATTGACACTCACTTACGTACGAACCCACTTTTCACTTGCATCTTTTTTCCAGCTTGATGAACTCTCATGTGAAGGCACTTAATTAAGTGAGGGACATCGATCAAATATATTGATTAATATAAGGTCAGCTTTTAAGATTGAAAATAAAGTAAATAGCTATCTATCAATTCATCGATCTATCTATCAATAGATACATACACACACACGTACATACATACAGGAGAGAGAGAGAGAGAGAGAGAGAGAGAAATAATGTTTCGAATTTATAAAAACTGCTTAAAAGTGATGGGTTTTACATGTAAAACTGAACTCACGAGTTGAATTGCGGTCAAATGGCTGTCTAAGAAATGAAATCGTGAAATACGAAGAAGTATAGATTGGATTTGATTTGTTTTCATGATTTATTTTATATCACTCCTTTTCACACTGTTCACATTTTGAAAGAGGGTTATGGGAAAGTTGAAATTCAAAAAGGTATTTGGGATAGCGAAAAGGTCGGAGGGGCAATGTAAGAATTAAAGTTCATGTTAGAAACAGGATTATTATTTGATATGTGTTCACAGCCAGGCTAATATTGAAAATGGCGATGATAATTTCAAAGATAAGTAAGCATAACGCATTTTTATCAAATACTTAATCTTTAGAATATGAGCGTTCGAATTTTCATTTTTAAAGTGTCGACTCACCTAGAATAATAATTCAGTGGATTATACACTTTTTCCTGCTTTTTATTTTTATTTTATTTTATTTTCAAACGCCCAGACATTCTGTGATACATTCAGCCTATCCAATGTCTTCACATCCCTCTTTTTTTTTTCATCATTTGTCTTGATCTATTTCGCATGGACCAAGCATCTTTGACTTTCAGGTTAGAACAGGAGTGAGCATTAGTAAAAATAACGATTTTCGAATATGGCTTTTATATGGAGAGCTTATCTTCTTTTGTTCTCGTATTTGAAGCAGATACAGTCTGATCTCTACAACTCCCGGTCCGATCTGTGTAAACTGTATTTCAATCTTGCACGAGAGTGGACAAAAACAATATTGCTTCTTTCATCTTTTTTCATCATTTAATGGGGAGAGACTGTTGTATAATCATCATTCCAAACTCTGGATTTACCATATATCAATACAAACCAGTTTGGCCGACAGCAGATATGTAACAACTGCAAGCATTGAAAAGTCCAAAAACTAATCCGTATGATTTGATACCACATAATTCGACAATTCTTCCCAGAGATTTTTTCCTCAAACAGTGAAAGTATTGGTGTAAAATAGTTTCCAGAAAGAAATAAGAGAAAAAAAGGGTAAGCTCAGTATATATATATATATATATATATATATATATATATATATATATATATATATATATGTATATATCCAATAATATCAAATTAAGGTAAATGCAACCTAACATATTGGTTGTATCTTGATCGGTAGGCAGTTTTCTGACATCCCTTTGTATTTTTTGGTTATTGCAGTGGTGGCTGCCTGCGTTTCATCATGCATGTGCATTTAAACGTGGCTTGTTACGCCTTCCAAGCGACAATTGTGTTGATTAGACAAACATCAGATTAAATCCGGACAAAGGTGACAAAATCTTGTGTTGGAAATCTAGGTGGTTAGAAGAGCATAAACGAAAGGCTAATTCTTTGGAGCTCTAACCTGCATCTCTACACTCTCGACGACAATGTCTTGTAAGAGAAGAACGCCAACGCAAAATGCAGAGAGCGAACACAAAGGTCATCATCTATCATTAAAATACTTAGTTTGTCTCTAGTCACATGATTATCTTCATAATAGGACTGTAGTTCTGAAAAGACATTAGAGGAGTGTAATGGCAACACGGTCGCTAAAAATATTTTGAATTTTCAGGACACGCTTCGTAGTTCAACACAGTCTTCCCTCACTATTTACTGAATGAGCTCTCTCTGCCCCTCTGACTCCCTCTCTCTCCCTTTCTCTCTTTCTCTCTCACACACACACACCTTCTATCTCTGCTTCCTCTACTTTTCTTCATTCGGTTGGAATCTTATCTTAAATTTCTCATAACCTTCCGTAGCTGTGACCCTTTGAAGGCTGCATGACTTCCTTCCCCTTACGGATGGTGGAAATCTACGTACAACCCAGAATCTTTCAAACTCAAAATTTGAATGAGTTTTTAATTTCTCCCGAGATAATCTGCGTGTAAATTGGCTATATTTTCTCTCACATGCCTCAATCGTTGCAACACTCTTGAGCCACGTGTTCAGGGTTTTTCAGCCCAATAAATACTAAATTGACCTGCATGTTTTTTGCATTCAATACTTTCCCCCACGGGACACTTGATTTCTTTTATTCATCCCCTCCAAATCATTCTGTTAGTACAAGGAGTTAGTGATTGAAACAACTCTTCAGTGAAAATGCTACGATGAAAAACTACACAATCAAAAGACAAAAGAGATATGAAGTGTTAAGCAAAATGTGTAGCAACAAACCTAACTTGAGATATACAAGAAAAAAAGAAGAAGCCTTTTTTACTAGTCCTCCCCGGGTAAAACCGCAGCCGAAGCCTTACATTTCCACACCTTTTCATTTCCATCACTGGCCATTCACCCTACAACCAGTAACTAGAACCTCCTTCTTTTATGTTAAACCACCAAGAGCGTCTGATTTGATTAGCGTATCATCTTCAAATAATCGAATTTTTTTTTCTTTTTTGACACAGTTTTCAAGCCAAACTCATAACTAGTTTGTTCGACCAGTGTAACAATACTCTATAAAACTCAATCCTAATTTGAAGAGGGGGGGGATTTTGATTGCTACTAGGGTAAGGCCACCATTTTAAGACAGTGAGTAAAGCATGCAGCTAGGAAGTGGAGATTTTGATCTCTTCAAAATATTTTCACCATGTATTATGTAGAGAAAGGAATGATACAGAATATTACGTAGTCAATGTGTTGTCTATTCTGAAATTGTTCCCTCTGCAACATTAAGTATCAAATCAAATACACACACACACACACACATATATATATATACATACATATATATATATATATATGTGTGTGTGTGTGTGTATGTGTGTGTATGTGTGTGTGTATGTATGTATGTATTCTTTAACTATTCAATTTACTTATTTATCAGCATATTTATTGTTTGCAAACTTATCTGTGACAATACATACATTATCTTCGACGAGATGTATTTTCATTTGATTGGATAAAACTGTGTATGCCTCTGCGAACATATAAGCCTATTTTCTTTTCTCTATCATGCGTATTTTTAGTGCGTAAATTATCTCTCTGCTTACCCTAATAACAAACATTAATACATGTGTCCGCATTCATTTGCGTTAATTTTGATCTGTGAGTTTGTCTGTGTTCATGTGTGTACTTTTCGATTTGTGAGTTTGCCTACGCTCGTGTGTATACGTTTTGATCCGTGAGTTAGTCGGCACTCTTGTATGCCGATGAGCATTCCTGGGTCTGTATGTGAGAGTATTCGTGTATGTATGCGTTGATATGAAACAAACACACTCGCGTATGTTGATCAGTGTATGACTGTGTATGGGGTGCGGATAGGGTGTATAAAGATATTCTTAGGCAACAAATATTCTTATTACGATGATATTGATTGAGCGATTTGTAAAACGGCTTACTATTTGCGCCGAATATTATTGACAATAATTTTGCGTGCATTTTTTTTTTCACTTTTTGTTTGGATGCCTACATTATTCATCATGTCATAAAGGTTTTTCTTCTTGCAGCGTTTATTATTCATAACTTGGATAGTGGCTGAATTCGATTGTTCAGATTCATAATAACGAAAACAATAAAGAAGAAAAATCCACACATTTTCGAGTTTATTTTATATTCCCCCTCTGCATCTTATGTTTTCTTCTGTCCCTCCCTCTCTCTTCCATCTTACAGCTCTTTCTCTCCCCATATATATTTGCATGCTCGAAATCGTTTAACCCTTTCATGTCGTCTTAACTGATAAAGATTCAACAAAGAATAAATTCATAGATCTCAAAGAATGAAAGTACGGAAGGCAATTTAAGCATTCTCTCAGCAGTTACGTACGTTTTTTTGAAACATGTAATTTCCCCTATTTTTTTTTCATTCCAATCTCGTTAACAATAGGAGAAAAAAGCCAAATGTTCTTTTATTGGTTCCAGACCTGCGTATAACTCAATCAGACGTTTGTAATTGGCGTCTCTAGGTGGAAATGGAATTTGTAGCAGAGGTCAAATGCTAACAGTCAACAGATTTTGGATTCAGACCGTAACATGTCTAAGATGAACTCAGATTCTGGTTAACTGGAAATCAGTAAATCGAAACATTCATCATGAAAAGAACGTCTTGAAAGATTCTCCGCCGAATTTAGATTGGGTTGAATATTGGGCCAATATACTTACTGAATAATATATTTTATGCACTTGCTTATCTTAGAATGAATTTTTTGCTGAGCATTGGATTTGTTTAGAGCCTGCATTGTAAGATAGTGCAAATGTATTTTGTTGTCCTCCTCATTTTAATAAATATATTCATAAATGG